>VUQR01010854.1:0-18397 GCA_015108515.1 Hemichromis elongatus | reverse complement strand
TAGCTAGTAGTTAAAATTTCAGTAATTCTATGAAAATTACAAACAAAATCATGATACAAAGTGTCATTAACAGTTCCATTAGTTAACCCTGCAGATACAATGTTAAAATTTGTTTAGTTGTAACTGCTACTTATAAAGGTCTAAAATTTTGCAAAAACTTGTTAGAAGGCTAATTTGTTAGCAAATAATGTAGTTAAATTGTTGAAATTAACCTAAATACAAGTACTAATTATGAAAAATGATATGTTTCTAACAAATAATTAGGAAGCTAATTTGGTAGCAATTAATGTAACCAAATTGTTAAAATTAGCGTGCTAGCTATGACTGTAGCTAAAAGTACCGATAAGCAATTTTTAAAAAAAAATTAAGTAGAAAGACATTGAGAAACCAATTGCTAGCTAAAATTATGAATTTGAAGTTCAAAACAAATTAATAGAATTCATGACTTCTCATTAAGATTTTATCCAGTAGAATAGAAACTGTTAGCTTTTTGTTAAAAGCGGCAGTTTAATTCATTAGCTAACTTAATTAAATTATTTATAAAACATATAGATAGTGTCTAAATTGTTAATGAAAAATGGGTGAGAGGAGAAGCAGAAAATTTTTCAATATTTGGAAATATTATAAAGTATGTTGGAAATTATTTGCAGTAAATTATGTGCAGCTTTGTTAGCTAACAGTACAAATTCACATCTAGTTTCAAAGCAAGCTAAAGGCATGAAAAACAGCTGAAACATTAGCTCGTATACTGTTGAATGTAGTCCTTTCAAAAGCCATTTTGCACCATTGTCACGTTTACCGCACTAAACCGTGACAGAAATACAGCTAACAAATGTTAACAATAACCACACAAACAGCTCTGATGGCTTTGCAAACAAATGCCTCAGATTCGGTTTTCCTGCAGTGTTTTTGAGTCATTGAACACGCGTGTTCTGCCAGATGACCTCACACATGTGAACACATGCATGCACACTCTCTCCGCTGCTGCTGCTGTTGGTTTGCAGCTGTGTGCTCTCCACTCCATGGCAGTGCAATACAGTGAGGAGGCATGGGAGGCAATAACAGGCATACGTCTCATTGGCTAAGGGTGTGAGGGGAGGAGAAGGTGTGTGTGTGTGTGCGTGTGTGTGTGCGTGACAGGCTGTGACACACCACCAGATAGTTAGATACCACCGCCGGGGATTTGACATTTAGTGTTTTTTGACAAACTTCTGACGACCGTCTCCCGCAGATCATTATCAAAGCATTTCTGTCTGTATAATCAAGATGAATGCTTCCGAACACAACGACGATCATTCTGTGGAGGAGCAACTCTCGAGGATCCAACAAGGGAGGGGTGCTGGGAGGGCGGCGGCAGCAGCGGTGGTGGTGGTGGCAGTGGCGGGCCCCTCCTGCATCACTTGGGCGTGCTTAACACATACATTTCCATTTTCCCAAAGACAGATTTGTTGGCAGCGGCGATATAAAGCGACACCCCGGTGCTGACAATGTTTCTGTCAACTTATTGAATCTTCGACAGAAAAAAAAAGGGGGCAATCTCGGAGGCAGAGTGCAATCTAAAACATTGATAAATAAATACGGGGGATATGAATATGTTTGTTTGTTTGTTTGTTTGTTTGTGCTGGGTGTCGATTTAATCCCCGCTCGCCTAAGAAATCTCCCCAAAGACTGATTGGTGTCGCGCACCGCAATTAACTCCGCGAGCACCGTCTATAAATCAACTTCCTGAACTCGGCGTGGAGGAGATGATGTTTTTGAAATTAGCACCATCCGCCGCTTGTACCGCACTAGAGAGGAGAGGGAGAAAAGGAGCAGGGAGGGGGGGGGAGGAAGGGAGGGAGGGCAGATTTTCAAAATAACAGCCTGGCTAATATGTGATATTCAGAGAGCACGCAGAAACAAGTTTCAGGAAATCACGTTCATTCTTCAGCGCGACGTGGGGGGAAAGCGTGCACACACACACACCCCCCACCACACCACTCATTTTCCTGACGTTTGGAGTGGCGAGCGCACTTTTTTATTTTAACCGATCGCTTGTTTGGTTGCAATTGAAGCATCGGCGCCTCCCTCATATTCCCCTCCCGCGCTTTCATGCCATTATGAGCTATGAGTCGATGTCGCCGCGCTCAGAAAGGGGGACCATTTAGGTCAATTATCCTTCCATTCAGAAATCACCCCTCGACTACTTAGATTAAGAAAAACACTTATTTGCCCACACAGTCCGAGAGGGGTAATATTTCTCCGGCTGAGGCCAGCGTATCAAGACGATGCTTTATTCCTTTACTTATTTATGTTTCATTTGCAATTCCTTGTGTGAGCGTGTGCATTTGCAAACATATACAGAATATGTGTGTGTTTGTGAGTGTGTCCCCTCGCAAGTGCGCCTGATAATGCTAATCCTGTTTACTTCTCTTTTCCCTGTCTCCTCAGTATTTCAAATACACCTAACTCCTTTCTCCACTTCAAGGCATTTCCACAGAAGCGAGCACGGCCCCTGCCCCGGCGATCCAACACACACACACACACAAACACACACACACACGCCAGAACAAAGGGAGTCCCTCCATATTTGATTCCTTTGCTGAATATGTAAAAGCAGCAGCAGAAGTCAACGCTAGGAAATTACCAGAACTATCTGGGCCATTGACAGGCCTCCCCTGTGGTCAAATGGGCTCAGGCTGTGTTTGGTTGGTAAGCCCCCACTGCTCTGGTTTCTGTAGCTCTCCGTAGATAACCAGCAGGGAGGAGGAGATGCACTCGGGCAAGCTATGGCAATTGGGTGTGGGGAATTCGGACGAGTGTGCATTCAGTCCTTAAAGGCTTCCTTTTAGGAAGTCTCCTCAGTTAAAGAGGCAGAGTGAGAGATCTTTTTAGTGCCTCTAAAGGGAATGATGATTACCTGTTAAAGGTGTATGTGGAAGCTGGAACAAATACCGTATTTGCTGTAAATGCCGTATTTATGTAGTTCTTAGTGTTTTGCATATTTTTTGTCATGTTTAAATTGTTCATAAAACAGATAAAAATAGATTTAGACAAATAGGGTAACAACATGAGTAAATACAAAACAAAGTTTAAAAAACATTTATATATAAATATATATATATATATGTATATATATATACATACATATATATATATGTGTATATATATACATATATATATATGTATATATATACACGTATGTATGCATGTAAACTGACATGCATACATACATAGAGTCACTGCATAATAAGCAAAATTTAAGCAGAAGTCAGTAACATTTCGCATCTTCAAGAGACTACAGTTGAAATATATTCTGGTGACAAGTACGCAGAGCCTGAGTTAAAATGTTCTTCTTTTATGAGAAAGAGGAAAGAGAAGCAGGGAAAAATATAGAGGAAATGATCTATGATCTGAACTCAGGCCTTCGGCACATAAAGTGCGACATAGTAGATGGTTAGCTACCCTGCTCCATGGTGGTAAAACGCATGCAAGTTGAATGCACTTCCACGATGGCTTTTGGTTTACATGCAGTTTTTATACAGCCTGTTTATAGTGTTAAATCAAATGTGACAATTTAGCTACTGTTTTTTAGTCAGTGCTTGGGCCGTTTAACACTTAAACCATATCTTGTATAGCTGGTTATTATATAAACGTAATACAAGCTTAACTTCAAAGGAACAACTGATCCGATGACTAATTAACAAGTTTAACCAGGTAACAAGGTTAAAGTATTGTATTAATACAGACTTATATAGCACTAATTCTTCCAGTCACAGATAAAAGGAGTGGCTATGTCTCAGAAACCAGCAACACTGATCATTCAGCCAACCCTACTTTATCATCTAATTCAGTTCTAATAGAGGCGTAGTTTAAAAAATAAACATTGACTTGTATTACTTAAGACTTGAAACTAGTGATTAAGACCATAACCCTAATCAGGAAAGCATTTTCACAGGCTGTAGATCAAGTGAGAAATAGGGTCATTTTACCATAGATTTCTATAGAACCAGACAACCACAGGAGTCACCCCCTGCTGGTCAGCAGGTAGAATGCCGGTTTAAGCCTGTCACACCTGGTTTATCTCACTATATTACAGTGTTGGTATCTTCAGGTTGCCTTGATTCTAAATGACACTTTTTTTTTGGTAGAAAGCAATCAAAGCTGCCGTGTGTAGGAATTGTAGCATTATTGCCAAAAATGCTGCAACAATTTGTTTTTGGTTAATATGATACAGGATTTTTCTTTAACAACTAATACAATAACAGTAATACAATTTTCTATTCATTTAGATATTTAGAACAATTTTTCTTCAAAATCTGAAATCATTGTCTAAATTAATGTGTATTTTATCAATAAAACAAATGTCATTTAGATAACTTAAAAGTCAAATGAAGCTATTTTGTTAAATGTGTGTCAGAGGGTCTCAATAATTCATCCCTTTTAGGTGATGATATTTTGAACCATTTGTGATTCCCCTGACCCACTGGCACTCATGCGGTCCTTCTTGGCCCGCCACCGGCGTCAGGGGAGATCCTGATTCACAGAAGCCATGGCTGCTCCTCAAACCCGCCGGCAGATGCTCCCTCTCTCCTGCCTCGCCAGCCGGCATCGTGCCTCCTCTGACATGCCTGTGTGTCTGTCTGCCCGACGCAGTCTGTCCATTCGTCCGTCCATCTGTCCGTCAAGCAGGAGAAGCCCAAAGCCTCAGCTATAAAAATGGACACTGCTTTTTAAAGGGGCAGTGAGGTATTTGTTCTCTTAAACAACATACAGGCTCTTAATGTAGCACTAATATCTAAAATTACCAAGAAAAATGATCCATGGAAAGCAATATGTTCCCATGAATCATTTATTGGGTGACGTGTTTTAGTGCCCACGTTGGCTGATGAATGATTGATGGCAACATGTTGCTGTTCTGAGCCTTTTTACAGTTTCTGGATATTTTAAGACCTGAATGTTCGGGTCAATTAGATGCCCCGATTCATTTTAAAGCTCACATTTTTTACATAAAGGGGTAAAAATTCATTTAGGAAACATTTAATGAGTTTCATGTAGAAAACAAATGCACAGTGTGAAGGTTTTCGTGCCTTTCAGTTGAGTGTTTTGGGTTTCTAGTCTATAATTTGACTGTTTTAGTTCAGAATCAGCCTTTCATTAGTATTGGTTCCAGTGGAACTTAATTACTTGACATGCAAATGCCAACTTGTTCAATCACAAGCTAGTATTGCTATTCTACAGTCTTGCATGTACTATAGTTCCTTTGAAGATGGCAGCTGACTAATAGTAGTCGCAGCCTCGGTCCTCGTCTTTGAAACAACCATTTCGAAAGAAAGAAGATCGTAAGTTCACAGTTGCAATAATTTTATTCATGCCACATAAACTTCCATACCATGTAAGAATGTAATCAAACTGTTTATCAGAGGGCCGGTGTCCTGCAGGTTTTAGATCTCACCTTAAGTTAGCACACCTCAATCAAATGATTAGTTCATTACCAGGCCTCTGGAGAACTTCAAGACATGTTGAGGAGGTAATTTATCCATTTGAATCAGCTGTGTTGGATAAAGGACACATAAAAAAAACCCCTGCGGGACACCGGCCCTCGAGGCCTGGAGTGGGAGACCCCTGTACTAGACTAACATTAGCTGCCTTAAAATTAGCTAATAACCAGCTGCTGTTGTTTAGCTGGCTCATTGTCAGCTGTGTGGGAGGGTGATCTTTAAATTAAAAATAACCATTCCCAATCCCCCATTTCATAGTATTTTTGTTGTTGTTGTTTTTTTCATAGTTTTAAGAGGTTGTTCTCAATCTGGACCAAGTTTTAACAGGTTCTTCCTTTGCCCGTGCAGTACATCTCCACCAGGTTTTCTGAAATTCAGCTTGGCAAGTTTTTTGTTTTTCTGACAGATGGACAGACAAACTTTAAATTCTGTTTTTAAAAAAATGCTTTTATGTCTATATGTGAATTTCTCTGAGCAGTTTTTAACATAACGAAGACTAAATTCTTCACTAACATTTTTAATTAATTTTTTAAAGATTTAAAACAAAGCGCTTTTACACAAGGACGTGATACTGACCCATGACTGTGTCTGCTTTCAGCAACATTTTTAAATACTGTCACAGATTTGACAAACTTTCTAGTCCACACACACTTGTTAATGAATAAATCATACCGTTAATGACTGCAAGTTTTGTTTTTCTTGTGTGTGTGTTTTTTCTTCCTGTGGCTGATGAACCTTGGAATGGGGCACCGGCCATCTGTGGTCTTATGTGTGTGTGAGCGTATTTGTGTGTGCGTGCGAGCTGTAGTCCAGCGTCCGCTGGGGAGACTCGGCTGCTGCCCCACTTTCCTCACTCTCATGTCGGACCGGGACCATCTGACGGGGCTAAAGACCAGTGTCACATGTCTATATTTGGCCGGCGTCACCGCCACTGCCAGAGCTCAGCGCTGCAGTTGTTTTCCAAAATGCACGGGGCAATCGATGATAATGAGGAAGGACATTTTAATTAGGGCTGTCGCAACCTGGGGACGGCATGCGGGCTTGCGCGGCGGGGGGCGAGTGGGAGGACGGGAGGGGGGTCTGGTCACCATCACACCTCCTGGGAGTTTGACTGGTGAAAGTCTCGCTGCATATTTAGAGGGGGGAAATTAAATCCGCACAGAAGGCTCTAATACGGCGGATGACACACTGAACTTTTCTTAATAATTCCCTCTTTAAAATAGGAGCAGTGCAAAGTAAACGAATGTTAAGTCATCACAATGCTCATCGGGTGTTTGGGGAGCACTTGCTCCAGTCCAAATTAGTTGAACGTGCTGAGTGGAGGCTCTCCAGTTCAAAAGCTACACACTGACCTGACTGGAACCATTTCAGTCAGTACTTAGTGATGCGAGCCAACCAGGACAAAGTCCAGCTGTGATGCATTTCAGGCAGTTACCCTAGTTCCCGATTTCTGACATGTAAATACCACTCATGTCAACATCCAAACCACACATATGACAGGATGTCTAACATGGCATTTAAAGCAATATAGGTGCTTCAAGTCACACAGAGACTGCTGCCCAACATCGGATGTCAAGGGACATTGAGGACTGTTCCCCAAATCATCTTTTAGACTCCAGGGATTTAGTGGTAATCAACAGCTAGTGTCTGAAAGGATGAGAGCGGATCACAGGCTGCTGCAACCACATGACCAACGAGCGAAAGCAAATTACTGATAGTGCCTCATTGGTGGGTGTATATTTTTTCAACTCTTTACCCACTCTATTTGAAATGTGTGCAGCATGCATGGCCATGAGCTGAGCCTTGTCGGTCAGATGCTAAATCAGATTTAAACCTGTCATGAAGTCACGAAGGCATAAAAGTGGTGGAAAAAAGTGGTTAAAACCCCCCAAATTTAAACGCATCTCTCTGTACTTTAAGGGCCAGGAACCTGGAAAACATTGATATTATTAAAGTACAATTTTCCATGGCTTCATTATTGTAATTGTACATAAAAACAGTCAGGTGGGAGCCACAGATCATTTCATTTCTTGGAATGACCCCTGTGGTAACAAGAGGTGGAAAAAGGGGGCCTACTTTGCACACGAGTGCAGAGGAGATGGCTAACATCTCTGAATGACAAGCATGCACATTGCTGACACGCAGCATGTTCCAGACTTCAGAGTTTTCTGCCATGCCTGCAGGTTATTAGAAGCTATTTGCATATTGTGAAGTCAAGTGATTAAAAAACTATGAAAAGTGGGCAAAACTAATAAATAACATGAGATCTGCCCTAAAATGCCAGAGAGGAAAGGACAAGAGTTTAGAAAATGGAACTCATAAGGTGCTTTTTTTTTTTTTACAAACCATGAATATCTATGAATTTCAAAAGCAGAGTTGTTTAAAATTAAACATTCATTATCTCATAAAAGAACATCTAATGACATCGAGAGAAGCATAAACTCTGGCTTTAAGATGACCAGGATCAACTGCAAGTAACAAAAACAAGCACTTCCCTTTGTCCTGAAAATGTTTATGTATACCGGAGACATGCATGAAAAATAAATCTTTCATGAATGTGAAATGCGCCTATATGTGTGTGCTAGATGAAAACAAAGCAATAAACCCACCGCCATTGTATTTAATATTCATCCTACGTCCCCGAGCAAGAACTGAGCAAGGTGTGAGAAGAAAGGCCCGCCACAGAATCACACCACAAGTGCAAAAAGTTGGGAAGAACTGCATAAATTATCATCTGCGCCGGTAATATAAGCGTGTGTGCACAAACAAAAGCAGAAACAAATCCACGGCGGACCGATCTGAGCTCCTCTTCACCTTATGAAAAATGAAAAACGGGCTGAAAACCTGGAAAAAGCCAATGGCGAGTGGCGCGCGCACGCAGCTCGCTAATCAACTAAAAGGCAACATCAGAAAGAATAGGTAATTTGAGACACAAAAAGAATAAGTAATTTGGGAGGCACATACCCAAGTGGCCAAATTATTTATGCCTAATGGAACTGGGGTGTGTGCGCTCATTTGCAATTAACCGATGTGCTTTATTACCTGTCACTGCTTGCTAATGCGGCTGAAAGCAACGCTCTGCGACGTCTTTAATTACAGTGGGAGAGGTGTGGAGGCACTTCCTGCTGGAAGGAGACGGCTTTCCTACCTTTCATCCGGTGTCTGTCTTCCTGAGAAGTTCGGATCTGAACCAACTCTCGGCTGATTTTAAAGGTGAAAAGGGAAAACGGTTTATTTTGGCTCACATGAAGCTGCGTATTAGAACTAATTCTTACATAAATTACACGTGAAACTCCACAGTTGAGCTCAGAATCTCTGGATTTCTAGAGAACACATGGTAAATGTGTTTCATTTAAATTAAAATGAAAGCAATTTAGGGTGACTGTTCACCTCCATCATAACAGGAGGTGTTTATTTGGAACCCAGTAATCCAAAACATTTTCTTTTTTAAAAGCATTAGTTCTAATTCAGGACCTGTAGATCTGTATTTTGGACGATCTAGTTAAAAGTCCTTCCTCATGTCCTGTTTCGCTCCGAAATGTGTCACAATACTCGTGTTGATAAAGACAAAGATGGTCTAACTTTCTTTGTGACTTTGAACACGTCAAAGTGGGTCAGAACAGGATGTCTGGGTTTTTTTGTCGCCAGGACTTCTGCGTTCCGGTCTCTCTGGTATTATGTTGGTGCCAAACTGGGAACCCAGATCGTCTGATGACTTGGCCTCTGGGGGCGACAGCCAATATTTCAAGGCTTCCGGCATCACCAGCTGATATCCAGTTCAGTTAAATTTGACTTGCACAGCTCAAAATCACAACACTCGTCATGTCAAGGTGCTCTATATTATAAAGTAAAAGCCTGAAACATTAATGATAGAAACCAGGCAGTCCAGTGATCCACTGTAAGTGTGTCTTGGTGACAGTAGGGAGGAAAAACATGCCTTTTAACAGGAAGAGACCTGCAGCCATCTTCAATAGCAGGCTGAGGTGAAACAACTGAGACAAAAAGTGCAGATTTTGTTCACTTAAATTCTGAGATTTTAAATTCTGTCTGCTCCTAAATTCACCGGATCACTTTATCAGGTGTACCAGTTCAACCGCTTCTCAGTGCAAATATCTAATCAGCCAATCACATGGCAGCTAGATGCATTTAGGCATGTAGACATGACTGACGCTCAAGCAAAACACGAGAATGGAGGTTTAAGTGACTCTGAATGTGGCGTGGTTCCTGAGTAGAACAGAAATGGCTGATCTACTGATTTTCGCACATAGTCATCTCTAGGGTTTACAGAGAATGGTGTAAAAAATGAGAAAATATCCAGTGAGCAGCAGTTCTCTGAGAGAAAACGCCAAGCTGCTCAGAGGTTTGAGGAGAATTGCTAAATCTCTTAAAGCTGCAACAGTAGCTCAAATAACTGTTACAACCACAGTATGCAGAAGAGCATCTCTGACCCTCTCGGGAGATCAGCCGAAGACCACACCAAGTGACACTCGTGTCATCTGAGAATAGGAAACTATGCACCAAAGCTAAAGCATAGCACACAGGGTACGCTCTGCTTGTTATTCCCAAGAGTTTTAGATATTTGTTGTGTAAAACTCTAAATGTAAAGAGCTGAAACACCGCTGTGAACTTGTGTTTGGTGTAATATCCCAAATATGCAGCCGAAGTCAAGATAATCTCATTTGCAAGGCCACAAATCAGCTGAATTTATTGTGAATTTTTAATTTTTTTAATTTGGCTAGTAGCCAAGTCAAGCTCATTTGGCGAGTGGCAGCTTTTAAAGTACATTCAGAAGTACTGAATGCCATCCTTAAAGTAATGAACACCTCAAACCGATCATGTTTTTTTTTTTGCATTTTAGCAATTCAAATAGCAATTTATCCTTCGCTGCCTTGAATGTTAACAGAAAGCTCTCTCTGCACATCTGCAGAAGTCGCTCTTCAAATATATGTAATGAGCCTGAGTGCTGGGGCGGCGTTGGCACAGTGTAGCAGTGCTGGGGTTGTGATTGGCTTTTTGCAGCCTGCATACCCAGAGGAGGCTCCCTTAAGAGCAGATCTCCTGTTAAGTATGAGATCCCTGAGAGGAGAAGTGTTGGAAGGACTCTGGTTTCTTTAAATATACTGGGCCATCTGGGGAATATAATGGCTTCCATATATAATTAAGAAGAATACAACGTTAGAGGCCTTTTGTGTCTTTGTGCTGCACCTTAATGGTATGTGTACGACGCACGGGGAAAGTGGAGGCTTTCTTTAGAAGTGCTCAACACGGGCAACATTTACATTTTAGATTGTTTTCTCACAGGATGAGAACAGGGAGTGCAACTGCAGAAGGAAGATCCAGTTCATAGACAGACAAGGTTAAAAGGTTCAGTGGTGAATACAGCAAAGGTCAAAGGTCATAGATAACAAAAGAACAGAAAAAAAAGAGAAAAGCAACAAATTAAAAAGTTCGTGAATTTTTTTGATCTCTGTGTTTTTAATTTTGCTTAAATAGGCCTGTTAAACTTTTCATTATTGTCCATCCAACTGTGGGAGATCTTTCTGACATGACAACAAAACCTTGTTTGTGAAGAGCAGCTAATCAAAGGAAAGATAACCTAAAGAGATGGGAGTGGCCACAACGGATGAGCATCTATATGCAGAGATCATCAGCAGGAATGAGACGATAAGACAAAGTCAGGAGACACTCCAAAAAGTCACAGATAAGGATTAAAGAAAGGAAAATACTGTAAAATGCCTGGAATGGCTGAAGGGTGGCCGGTGGAATAAACCCAGCAAACTTTTTGATGATTAACAACCAAGCATCAGCATGCTTGAATAACAGATTCTAAATCAAAGACGCATTTGAGGGTCACCTGGTCGTAAGAAAGGCTACTTCACAAGGTTGACTAAACCTCACAAACCACTGCAGGTTGTAAGGGTCACCATAGGTAAAACAGTGGTTGGAGAGCAGTACGACCAAAATTAGAGCGAGCGTGTGTAATGAACTTCTAATCTTGTTCCATTTGAAATGGTTGCAAGCACTTGCAGTCAGATGGCGTCTTCAACCACATCAAGACGGCACTAAAACAACAAGACAAAGTCAGACTGTGATTTAACCATCAAGTTAGAAATTACGCGCAATCTGTTTGTGCAAATCAATGCAAATTTTTTGCCATCTACCTAATTCACATTACACAATCATTCATATGAACTACTTTAGGTCTTTTAGAAGCTCATACATTTGAAATCAAAATACCTCTATCAATAGTAATTTAGTGGCTGCAGGAAAGAAATTTACCTGTAAAATGACACACTCCAGGCGCTACGCACCATCACTTTTATATAGAAATACAACTAGAAAACAACCAATTGGCAACCAGCTGAGTCAGATCCCTTATTGCAAAGAGACATGTCACAGATAAGTTATTCTGAGCAGTGCAGAATGACTCAGACTGATTGCATCACGCAAGTAATTTGTGTTTATAAATTAAATGGCAGTTACTTGCAAACTTCCACAAAGCCGTTTGAGAGTGGTTACAATCAGTCGGAGCTACACTGCAATTACTTGGAGACAGGTTCTCTGCCAGGCAAAAACTATACAGTCCCATTTGACCATGTAAGTTGAATGTAACCATATAACACTAAATGTAAAAAACTAAAAGTTTTTGTTTTATTAATAAGTATTATTATACTAGTCTGTGCTCGTGGATTGACTAGAACTCTGTTCTGTGTGTAAACCATCACTTCTCTGTGTGTGGCTCTATTTTTGGCGTCCGATCTGGTTTTACTTTTTCGCATACGGAACTGCAGAACAGCAGACTTTTTAAAAAGGTACATTTCAGATCTGGAACACTGAAAGCAGAGGGGACAACATAATGACTGACAGATTCAATTGACTCACTCCTGATTAACTCTGATTTGATGTGGTCCAATTAGGCTCAGACTGCCTGTCTGGAAACACTCCAGCATTCAAGCCAAAGCCAGTAAATACACCAGCAAAACACATAAATACCACTTGACCCAAACGCGCTGCCATTAAATTAAAATATTCTCCAAACTCTTCAAGATCACATATCTGTGGCTTGTAAAATCAGGGGCTCGTCACTCCTCCCCGGCCCTGCGCCTCGTCAAACTTTAGGAGAGCTCCAGGGGTCCATCGGCAGGAAACGATTGCTAATTGTGCTAATGAGTTTGTTTGGATAAGCTCTTACTCCTCCCTCCGTTACCCCTCAGCGACATAAGCGGCCATCTGACTTCCAGAGACGCCGGGATGGACACACTTGGGACGGGACGGCTTTGACGGCGACATGGCCCGGTCGAGTTTTGGTGTGCGGCATGCCCGGCGTGCCCGGTGCATCCATCACCAGCAATAAAGCTCTCTGACACAGGGGCCTGCTCTCATCCATCATCGCTCATTTAAGATACAAGTTTGGCTCCGGAGTGACAGCAGTGAGGGATTATTGCCATTAGAGGCAGATCTTTTGTTTTGATGGCCCCTCTTAATGGGGTTGCATTAGGGGGAAGTCCTAGGGGCCAGTTTTTGGGTGATTAAGCAAGCAACACATTTACAAGTCTCTAATTGAGAGAACAATGCCAGGAACCTAGAGAGTGCAGAGCTGTAATGAACTGAGGCTCCCTGAACTAGCTTCATGATTAGCTAACGTTGCGGCTCGTGAATACGCAACAAAACACTCTGGCTGCGGAGGAAGAGGGACTCCTCGAGATACAGATGTGCTTGTGTTGATTTACAGAGGATTATGGAAAGCAGACAGCAGCAGGCTGAAGTGGAGGGCTGAAGGAAAAACTGCTGTAGATTCCAGTTAAGTGGATTTATTCAAGCAGCTGAAACAGGATGTGTCATTTTCAGTCTAATTTGGCAGAATGTGCTTAATAATGTCGCTCTGTATGTTAAAGAATTAACATATCAGATGCTACAGGATGCGTGTTTAATACTTTGATGTAAATAGCTTAAAGTGATGGTTTGTGAGTCACATTTATCTCATCTTATAAATTTTTACACAAAATCAATTTTAAAAATGAAAACTAAAAAAAAAGTTTAGGGAGGGAAACATAGACTGTATATGAAGGATGGACATGACTATCGCTTCAAACTTGTGACTGAGGCCAGAAGCTAATCAGGAAAGATTTACAGAGCTTATATATTAGAAAAGAAGTATACACATTATTCTGTAGACAACTGTGTTTCTAAATGTCTTCAGTTTGCAACTAGACAAGTCACCCCCTCCTGGCTAATACATGAAATGCAGCTTTAAGACTCTTCCAGTGTTGGTATTATTAGATCTAAGAGCCAACTGATAAAAATATTAGACAACTGGATACATTTTTCCATGGCACAATACAAAAGAATTACAAGTGGTGTTCCACAAGGCTCTTTTCTTGGGCCGCTTGCTTTTTAAAGATTTAAAAACAACAAACTGAGCAGATTCATACAACAAATATGCAATGAAATGTTGCAAAAATCCCTCTAACTAAGCAATAATAAACATATTTTTCTTAAGTCAGTGTCAGCATTGCAGCTTTTAGACTGAAGCTAAAGCAGGATGGTAAATTCAGTAAAACTTTAAACCAGAACCTGAGATCACAAACTCTTCAGGAACGTTTTAGGCATCTGTACAGCAGAAGGTCTTTTTTTTGGAATACCCCTGCTGGCTATTAGAAAGAATGCAGGTTCAAGGCATTTATGAGACTTGGTCTACTACTCCACAAATACATTAAGTACTGAGATTGGTGATCTGAAGCAAGCTAACAACAATTTTACAAAGAAAATTTGCCACAAATATGTTTATTTTAAATAAAAGACCTTTTTTGGGCAGTATGTATTTTGCCTGATGCTGATCCCTGCTAAAATTACACCACTGATATAAACACAACAAGCTAATTCTTGATACCAGGAAACAATGCAGCCTTAAATCTATGCTACTCTTTTCTATCTCCTTGTTCCCACTGTTGTCTCCATCCCCCTCTGGTCACTGCTGCTGTCTGCCCCTCCCTGAGCCTGATTCTCCTTGAGGTCACTTCCTTTTATAACAGGAGTTTTATTTCCCCACCATCGCCAGTTGTTGACATTAAGGGGTCATCTATACTATGACGTTTAACGTAGCCAGGATATCTTTATGACTCTGTCACACCAGAGTAAAAACTAGGATTGTGATTAAGAAAAATCAGTGGTTGTCTGGTGATTGGACTGAATTTTTTTCACATTTGGAGATCAATTACGTGTCGATATGGCCAACAGACGTTCCATCAGGGAAAGACAAAGACAGTCTCTTACTATCTGCGCACTAAGAGAGCTGATTGGTCAGTATGGTGTAGTGATACATGTGTAGATATCTCATTTCATAGCAGGTTGGATGCGTAGGATAAAAAGTGGACCAGTTTCATGACCTTACCTAGTTAGGCCTCTACAGGCCACTGATCATTGGAGATGTTTACCTTACTCTACAAAGCATCTGCTGTTGTGAGAAGATCTGCGTATCGTTATCCCATCATAGTATTAAATGATTTAAAGTATAAATTTAGTTACATAAATGATAAAAGAAACAGTGATTCACGAATACCTTCACTATCAGTTTAACTTAAGTGTTATTGCAAAAATCAGAGGGTTCTTTTTCAAATAACTCACACAATAATGTAATAAAGTCATATTGAAGTGCATCCAAGAAAGAAAAAAGTCCTGAAAACGTGGTTTTTATTTGTGTCATTTGCTAGCGATGAATGAAACATGCTCTGTTCCTCCTGCGTGTCCTTGTCTTTGTTCACACTGAAGAGAAATCAGGTTAAGTGGATCATGTTCCTGCTCTGTGATGCCATATTTCTGTATCTCAGGTTGTTGTGTGCTGTCTCGTGTCCTAATTAGAGAAAAAAAAAGAAAGATTGAGAGACAGCCAAATGAAGCAGTAGTCACCTGAGATGAAGGACACATCCTCTGTGCCAGGAGACGCTTCACATTTGATTTTTTATTTATATTTCTGCGCCACACGATACTCGGGGAGAAAGAGAAGTGGGTCAATGAACAGATTTGCAGAATCCAACTTTGAAACATCCGTGTTGTCTGCACGTCTCTAGTTAAACATAGTTTTGTATCCGATTCCCCAGTGCCAATTACTCATTAAAAATGTTTAACAACATTTTAATTGAAGAATTAATTACCTTCAGCTGGGCAAAATCCTCCTAAATTTCATCTGGGGAGTCATCAAATGTGCAGAGGAGCAGCCGTCGATGAAGTGTCAGCGAGTGGGTGGTGGTGGTTGGCGCAGGAAAATTACATCAGCAGCGAAACGTAGTCCACCGAGTGAGTCAACGGCGAGACGCACGTGATAATTCATGAGTAAACACGTCGGTGAGTAAACCGCTACGATGTTCCTCACAACGTGCGAATTCATCCCGTAGAACTGTGGCTCGCAAAGTCCCTGCCAAAACAAACACCATTCATAGCCACCGCCGCCGCCGCATTATTCACAGCATTTGACATGAAACACAAGGACAGGAGGGAAAAAGTCAAGATTTACTTTCTCCTCTTGAATAAATGCCGTAATCATCCTTTAATCTGTGCAAACAATCCCCAGCATAAGACAAGTCCTTACAGCAGCACATTTAATACCTCCTTTTTTCTGTCATGCTGCCAGCTTAAAGGACAGACCTTTAAAGAGTTAGCTCACCCAAATCCTTCATCTCACTATTTTCCTACTTGAATGTGTCTTCTTGTTTATCTTGTAAAGAAAAATCTCTCCTTGTTGTAATGTAGCTGAACTGACACTTTAAGATCAGCAAGATTAAAGGAGCAAAGGTTACACTGGTCACTTTTGAAAGTACACCTTGCCAGTACTGGGTTGGACCCCCTTTTTGCTTTCAGAACTGCCTCAAATCCTTGCACAGATTCAACAAATTGAAAGAAACCTTCTTTAGAGATTTATTTTGACGTGACAGCATCACACAGTTGCTGCAGAGTCGTCGACTTTACATCTGTTATGAAAATCTCCCGCTCCACTGCGTCCCCGAGGTTTTAGGTTGGACTGATGACTGTGGAGGCCGTTTGAGTCGCCTGAACTCATGAACTCATTGTCATGTTCAAGATAAAAGTTTGGGATGATCTGAGCTTTGTGACATGGTGTGTTATCCTGCTGGAAGCAGCCATCAGAAGATAAAGGGATGGACATGGTCAGCAACAATACTGTAAATGTTGCTCGGTTAAGGGTAGTGTAACACCATTACACCATCAGCAGCCTGAACCATTAATGCATGGTAGAATGCATCCATGCTTGCATATTGTTTATGCTAAATTCTGATTCTACCACCTGAATGTTGCAGGAGATCTGAGACTCCAGCTTCTATATTCTATCGTTGGTGTACCTGTATAAGTTATAGCCACAATTTCATGGTCTTATTGGACAGGAGTGGTACCTAGAGTGTGGTCTTCTGCTGCTGCTGAGATGCTCTTTTGTAAACCTTGGTTGGAAACAGCGGTTATTTTGAGTTGTTGCTTTCTTGTAAGTTTGCAGCAGTCTGACCATTCACCTCTGACCTCTGACATCAACAAGGTATTTTGACCCAGAGAACCACTGCTCCCTGCATATTTTCTCTTTTCAGACCTTTTTCTGTAAAGTGTGGGGATGCCTGCATGGGAAAATCTCAGCAGATTTCCCAATCTCAGTTTCACAGTCACCTGGCACTGACCACTGTGCCACATTCAGTCCCTTAAATCACCTTTCTTCTCCATGCTGATGCTCTGCAGTTCATTATGAGATCTACTGAGTGATGGGCATGTGATTGGCTGATAGATATTTGTATTAATCAGATGATCACATGAACCTAATAATCCTTTAGTTTCCATGCTGTCCTGCTCAGTAGTGTCTTTGTGGGTTAACATTGCTCTTCAGTTTAAGGATAGGCTGGACTTCACCTGCAGGTAGAACCATTGGACTCATCTACCTGCGTTTAGAGAACCAGCTCCAGGATCCAGTCTCCATCTGATTGTCATCAATAATAGAGTGGTAATCAAGCTTCTCCACGGCTTTAGTGCTTTCGGGAGTTCACTTAGTGCTATTGTCCTTGTTCACTTGTTTTCCAGCGACTTCTGTACGACTGAAGAGCACACTCCCTGCTCGACTCACATACCTGCTTCTGTCGAGCTGGTCCGTTATATCTGGATGATACTCACTGCTCAGACTCACATGTCTGTGCGTCTTCCAACGGTGCCAACTTCACACAGAAACCTGACCAGTTTTCTCCCCCATCTCAACTCCTCCTTAGTAACACTTCTCACCAGTACAATTAAGCAACTCCAAACTTGGCCTGGACTAATCCTCCTCTCCTCTCTCCCAGAGTAACCCTCTTGAGAGGCCTGGTCAATTTCCCCAAGCCTCCGCTGTTCCAAGTTTCTCTTGTCACTCTTAAGTCTGTGAAAATAAACCTTTGCAGAGTCTAAACTGTCAAGTCTTTGGTTCTGCTTTAGACTCTGCAAACTGGTGTCATGACACACAAACAGTTTCTTAGTGTAAAAGATTGCAGGGCCATTTGAATATAAAGTTTACATTTAAATACTGTCAGCTGTCTGTTGTAGTCTTTCTACACTGGTGTGATTTTCACATACAGTTAAAGTTAATGTGTAAAAGTGCTTTAGGTGTATGAATACAAAAACTGAAAAACTAGTTCATGCATTTATCACTTCCAGGCTGGACTACTGTAATTCATTATTATCAGGAAGTCCCAAAAACTCCCTGAAAAGCCTTCAATTAATTCAAAATGCTGCAGCCAGAGTACTGACAGGGACTAGAAAGAGAGAGCATATTTCTCCTGTATTGGCTTCTCTTCATTGGCTCCCTGTTAAATTCAGAATTGAATTCAAAATCCTGCTCCTCACATACAAGGTCTTAAATAATCAGGCCCCATCTTATCTTAATGACCTTGTAGTACCAT
>VUQR01010853.1:17389-29441 GCA_015108515.1 Hemichromis elongatus | reverse complement strand
GATAAACCCTCCCTCCCCCCCTTTTTTTTTTTTTTTTTGGTGTGTTCCGCGTCACTTAATGAGCGCCATAAATTAGCAATGAATTCGACTGACAGTGTTTGTCAGAACACGGTCGATGTAAATGTCCCGTGGCATCCCGATGGTTAAAATTTAGCATCTTCTGCAGCTCTCCGTTTCTTCAGCTTTGAAACGCATCCTCTAATTTAGATTGGAAAACAGATCAGAGTTTAAATGGGACCTTTCATACTTTGAAGTAAAAATGAAACCAGTCTACTTTGCTGGGTCCGCTGAAGATACAGGCAAGAATCGAAAAGGTCAAAAAAAGACACCTCAACTTGCATGATAGCAGTCTGAGCGTGAATTGCCAAAACCTTTATAAAGACGTATTTCATTGCAGCCACTTGATGTTTGTAGCAGTTTCCTTTCATCACAAAATTGTTTCAAGAAAAACGTATTTATGATTTGGTCCCATACTTGGATATTTATTTGATAACAGACCAGAAATCTCATGCTATAATATTTTATTATATCGTTTAAGCGCGTGGACACCATGTACAGTTATTGTAGATTGGCCGTGGGTGAGCACACACTTATGCCTCATCTCTCCGTCCCCGTCAGACATCAAACGGGGGCCTTGGCCACAGATCGCACACGCAGGGATCCCTAGAGACGACCTGATTGAAACCTGGCAACAGGACCAAACAGCTGCTTCAAACAAAAGACATCTGCATATTTCAGATTTGTTTTTCATAAATTAACACTGCAACCTGCCAAAAAGCTGGGTGAGGGAGTCTATCGACTTGTGTATAATTAGATAAAGTTTACAAGCTTTGAAAGTTGTAAATTAGCATGAGGTAAAGGGGTGCTCACTTGGGAAGCATGGGGGGGAATGCAGCTTACAGGCATGTTTCTGCCTTCTTTTGTAATGACAGAGAGATTGGGGGATGGGATGGTCTGATGTCTGTTGAAACCACAAGAGTAGCTCATCTCCAATCTTCTCTTTGGAGCGGTATAAAATAAAGTTTTAGCATGTCACTGGCATGCTAACAGTATGACGCTGCTTGCAACAGCCAGTCAAAAACTGTTCTGTTTTTTTGGCTCTGCCTGTGGCCTTGTGACATCAAATGTGTATTTGTGCAGATGTGCATGTAAGCATTTCTGTTAAGCTCTGATAAGGCCCTGTGTGGTGCCTTTATGGGGTCAGACAGTGAGCTGTTACACTTGTAAAAACCCCTTCAATTATTCAGCGAAGTCAAGTCTCCCCTTTATCTCCCGCTTGTCTCCTGGTATGCTTGGGGACAGCAGGGAGAGAGTAAGAGTGAGGGCAAAATAGAGGAATGGAGAGGAGGGTGGGTGGAAAGAAGGGAGGGAGGGAAGGAGGGATGGATGAGAAGGCATGGATGTCTCCTCAAAAGCATTGCTACCTAATTACTATCTCATTTAGATCAGCAACCACAGTTATAAATAACCCAACAGCTGGCGCGATGGAAACAGACAACACCAAACACGGAAACGCAGCACAATATCACAGTCAGCTGAAATAAGCGCCGGAATGATAATGATGTCTGTGGTGCACAGAAAAAGTCTGATGTGTCTCAACATGGGTGTGCTGTTTACAATCTCCAACCCTCAAATGGGCCTGGGGTAGGAGTGAGGTTAAGTTATAAGTATAGATGTTAGAGAGACGCTAGAGCTTGAGTCCAAAACTGTGTTTGAAAAACATTTGCTGCTGAACATCACATCTTGCATGTGAAAGTATAACAGCCTTCCAGTGATGCAAATGAAAAAGGATAACCGGTAAAAGCTGTTGAGGTAATGCATCGGAATGGCAGATCGAATTATAAGTCATTCTTTTAAACTTAGGAATCCGTCTAATTATAAAATATCTCCCGACCCACAACGCTTTTGTTTTTTATTTGGTCAGATTGTGAAGTATCTGCCTCTCAAAATTCCTCTTCCACCTCAATGAGGCAGTGGTGTCAGTGGGTATAAACTGTTCAAAAGAACAGACATAATTCATGTAGGTTAACTAAACCTTCTTTAAACTCCCAAGCTGCTATTTAGCTGATTAAACAATTTATCTTCCAATTCTAGTGTCGTTACATTTGACAGCTCATTTGCCCCAAAGATTTTGTTCTAAGGCAAAATTTTCTATTTAGAATTTGTAACTAAGCACAAGCTCAAAATTGAAACGTGTGTTGAAGTATATAAACCTATCCTCCCATCTAATCTCGGTCGCTCATATTTCTTGCCCGTGTCTGTATATCTCCTCAATACAATCTTTTTGTTTTGGTCAAGGACTTTTTTTTCCTCCACTGAGCATGTTGTTAATGTCCTCAAGCCAAACTGAGAACAGGAATCAGTGCAATAATGCCCAGATGACAACTCGCATTTTCCCGTGAATTTCAAATATTGTCTTCCGTGCACCCCCGAAGGCTTCGGGAACATTTTAAAAACATTTCCATGTTTGTGTCAAAGCTCTCACAAATACAGGGCTGCTTCTTCTATTAAGTGATTATACAGACAACTTGGGAGTGATATAATTACCTCAAACATGGCAACCCTAGTGGTGGAGCTTGTGGAGGTGATAATATATGGTAATTACCAGTTTCTAGGGCTGAACAATCTGGAAAGAATGTATTTAAGATAAAAGCAGGAAAACAACCCCCGGCAGCGGTTTTACATGTACAGCATGGTGTTTGCACTGTAAAGGAAGACAATGGCTGTAAACATTTAAGAAATGGTAATGAGATAAATGTAGTATCCCTTCCGGAGAATACGCGTATTTTTGTTCACAGACTTTGAGTGTAACAGCTCTCACAAGGAACGGCTTCAACAACTGGAAGATGAAAATCATCGTCCCCAGAAACCAAGTAAATAAAAACGACTGTCTAGGCAGTGTTAATTACATTTTAATTGTAATTACAAATGCAATTGCTATTTTATTGTTTAATCTGATAATATTTGTGAATTTCAGTGCAAAAACACTATAAAGTGCCTGCAGCATTGATAAAAATCTCACCAAGAAACCATTAAAGAGCCATAAAGTAATCATTTAATTTAATTCCGTAGGAATACGCGGCTCTCTTTCTTCCCCCAATTAAACCCCAAATTTTCATTAGTGCTTTGTGGTGAGTGGTGACAATAAAATCTTTGTCCTACCACGCATGCCCTCACCGGAGAAACAAATCTCCGACTGAGCTCTCCGCGAGCATCAAGGGAACATCGTTTTTCAAAAGCTATTCATTCAGCCTGAGCTCTTTCGACGACAAGCCCGCGATACAGCAGGTCTGCTTTGGTCGTTGTCTCTTGACGGACGTTTTGGCAGCAGATGACGGCTACTCGGTTCGAGACGAGTAGACCAAAAGACTGTAGCTCTGTGTCAGCAAACAATGGGCAGGTTTCTGTTTCAGCAAAGTGAAAGAACAGAGTGAGAAAGGTGATCTTCGTGTCCCAGAACACATTTACAGAAATGAAAAATGTGATAGGCAAATCTAGTTTTCCAATCTAATATTGAAGATATTTAATATTGTAACTTATGCATCATCTGTTGGTTCACTTGGATGGACGCCTACACAGAACGTCATTCAGAGAAAAGAGGAGCAGGTGGGTGAAATCAAGATATCAATTTACCACATTTATCTTTATGTTGCTCATTTTTCAGGTTCACTGACATTTGGATTTTTAAAAGCCCCTTGTGTCTGTTAACTTTGCCTCGTAAGCGTCGTCTGTTAAAGCTCTACTAGTGTAACTAATTCCCAACATCTCGAAACCCAGGGTGATGGAAGGACCCGGGGAATAGGAGATGCTAAGAGTGGGCGGCCCCTCCTGTTGTAAGGAACTCCGGTGAGGGGTGTTCGCCATATGCTCACAGGGTTCCAAGGGAAAAAGGCTCGGAGGATAAAAGTGAACGCAGCGGCAACGGGCCCTCCATCAGTGTGTTCAAAGCCTCCATATGAAAACGACTGTGTACATCTTCTGCTGAGGCCAAATTTAGATCAAAGGCAACCCCAAGCAGGAGGGGAACGCAGGGAGGGGGGGCGGGGTTGGTTTGGGGCAGACTGGGAGTTGTGCATGAAATGGAAGTTTGTGCGATGTGATGAGCAAATCTGTGAGTCCATGGGAATGTTAATAATAATAAGTGGAGAAATTTGTCAATTTATTTTTCCTTTTACACTCCGGATATCAATACCAAATTGGAGCTGTTAACTTGTGATGTGACTTCCAGCTGGGTGAAATTAAGTTGTGTCTTTTTCAGGTCACCAAACTGGCAGTTTTTGCCGTACAGACTCTGGAAAGGATTGAATTTAGAAAACTGCACAGCAGATGCAAATTAGCTTTTGATGTTTGAGTTATAGCATATTTGTTTCCTAAATTTTTCCCCTGTGCTAACAGCAGCAAGGATTTTTACATTTCTGTGTAAGTTGATGTAGCAAAAACAGCATTATTTCCCTTTTATTAAAAAAAAAAAAGAAACATCACAACCATAGTTGCCTCAAGGCGGTACACAGTGTATTCAAATGAAAAGTTTAGATTTAGAGTACTTATAAAAGTACTATTTCAGCTTACATAAATAGAGCTTCACGTATTATAAATACTTTCTGCAAGCATCTATAGTTTTAAGGAAATCTTAGTTATTTACTTGTGCATTTTGGGACCATTTTATTGTGCATATTAATAAGTATTTGGTGTGTTAATGACTGTTTATGGTACCAAGATAATGAGAAGATGAACAATTGACTAAAATAATTACAGTGCCCATTTTCATGGGACTTATTAACGCATATAGAATCCACTGCAACACCGTGGCTAATGCAAATGTTTTAAAATAGTTCTGGGACCATTATAGAGTTCTTTAAGTCAAACTGCGCTATTAAATATTAAAACTGAATACCTTTAATTTGGAGTATGAAGATAATAATGACAGGAACCTTACAAACGTTCCCTATTTGATATAAAATTAGTTACGATTAACTAGCTTAAGCATTTATGTAACTTTAGCCACTGCGCACAATTTAGCTAGTGGAACATATAACAGCAACGCGACCTGACACAAAAGATGGTAACGACCATTTCAAGGTAATATTGCATAGTAAGCTAGAGCAAGTGAGCGATGGGAGATACAAGAAGATGGGAATCTGTTTAAACATACAACATTTTCAAAGGTTTGAGCATTTCTGTTGCTGTTGGAACATCATTATTTAAAAAGCACATCTTTTTTTAAGCCAGTTTTACTCCAGAATGAGTGATCAGTTTGGAAATCATCCAGACTTCATATCAAGTTCTCAAGTGTTTCTGGAGACAAAGTATGTGCACTGTGCTGTAAACTTCGACCGCAACTCTCTAATGGATGAAGTTGTCACTTCCCAAAAATTCCTCGATGATAAGGCTTCGTCTATCTCATGGCATTTTCTAACTAACTTTTATTAACAGCTATCTTATCCGGAGCAGCACCCGCCACCGTTTCCAGTGGGAAGCATTGAAGGAGCAACCTCAAGCACAAGAATTTTGGTTACTCGTGAATGAAGATTGAGATATCTGCAGCTATGATTGTCAAAACTGGATTACATATAATTGTTAACTGTAATTTTGACTTGTCAAAATGTCCCCATAAATACTCCAACAATAATAAAAGTCAAAATGAAACATGTCTTTGTAATGTTAATTCTAAAGCGTCAAATTTAACTTTAACTTCAGTTTTGCCATAACGTACAGATGAATAGGTGATGTAAGGATTTGGCTCCAAAGCATTTACAACTAGTATTAACTTGTTTATTTTATGTGTAAGAGAACTGGCTATGTGCTGAATAAATCTGCAGCATCATTCAGTAATAAAAAAAAAACAAAAACAGCCCAAATGTATTAAAATGTTATTGATTTCTCCATTAAAATATTATATATTGTGCAACTCACAAGCTCCCGATGTTACTATGCTCAAATGCTAACACTGATATATAAGAGGATGATTTGGCTCAGCATCTTTGTTGCATCTCCTCAACCCCTTCCCTTAATCTTATCCTGCCTCCTCCACCTCCTCTTCACTCCGCCCTACTCTCCTCCTCGTTTCCTGCCTCTCCAGAGAGGAGGTCACATGCTGCAGACCTGCTCCGTGCCATCTGGCTGACTTCCTGTCATCCTTACCCCAGGAGAGAGTGGCTCTGCAGGGTACAAGCATAGAGAAACCACCCCCCCCCCCTCCCCCTCCTCCAGGCCCACGCACACCTGAGCAGAAAGGGTGA
This sequence comes from Hemichromis elongatus, assembly GCA_015108515.1. NCBI lineage: Eukaryota > Metazoa > Chordata > Actinopteri > Cichliformes > Cichlidae > Hemichromis > Hemichromis elongatus. Next base: position 23,202 of record VUQR01010853.1, on the reverse strand, counting down.
GAAAAAACACACACACACAACCAGGGAGAAAAACAGAGGGAGAAGAAAAGAGAGCGAGCAAGACAAAGAACAAGGCAAAAAAAATAATAATAATCAGAAGATACAGCAGGAGAAACAGAAAATTCAAAAAACTGCAGGCTGCATGGTCAGAAAAACTCTGTGCAGCTCTGGAGAAAAAGTGACTAATCAAGTAGTATTTCAAAGCCATGTGGTTTAATGTCTGATGCCATAATAATGACAAATTAAGTTTTACCAGTGGGGCAGCTTTTCTGCTGTTATACATGTTTGAAAATCAAAACGAAGAGAAAAGAGCAGTCTCCCACTTTTCCTTTAATCAGTGACGATTGTTCGAGATTTAACCCTGAAATTTCGGAAACATCATTAGGGATGTGGTTGAATTTCCATCACAGCAGTTCATGAAAGCATAGCCCACTTTGTTTCCCACCTTCCCCTCACACATCTCCATCTCACACAAGGCATTATATTAGAATTGGTTAAAAAGCACATACATATCAGATCAATCTTAATGTCCTACCCGTGGTCTTGCATATTCATATAAATATAATATGACTGCCGCTCACATTTGAATTTATTGGTTTTCCTCCTCCACAAATTAGGGGGGGGCTCCAATTGATGAATATTTTAGCACATGTGCACTCTGCGGGACATTTATCATCGCCTTTGCTATTATAAACAGAATAAATGAGCAGTCAAAGTAGGCTACAGTGTGCTGTACGCAGACACACCGCCCCTCTGTGCTCTCTTGCTTTAGCCTTCCTCCACAACTGCTGCTCGGTCTTAATGGCTCCCGCTTTGATGTTGCCTTGATATGTTACATGACCCAGCACATATGGATAAGTTTACCACAATGCAATATATTTCCTATAAATGGTGAATAGAGACTTCACGATAGAAAGGTCTTGCACCTAAACTGTAACACCTAGAGCAAAGCTGCAGTCAAGACAACCTTAGCTGAATCTATGTTAAGTGAAGCCCTAAGGGGGTCGAGACAGAGGTTAATTGGATATACTAAAATTATGTTATTTCATTACAGACATTAAGTTTTGGAGGTTAGCCTAATAAAAAGGAAGAAAAAAATAATAAATTTTAAAATAAAGATATTTCTGAGATAATCCCTGCCTTCTCCATACCACTCTAAAGACTGCCTGTCAATCAGATAGATTGGGTGGTACTGTTGATGTCTTTGTCATTGGACTAACTGTTGAAATGTTATTTTTCCAAAGAGCAGGCCATCCTGAAGACCTCACTTTATAGTTTTAGCAATAAGCTACTTTTTTTTATAAAACCTTGTTGCTTTTTCCTGCTCCTGACAGGAACTGGAAGCCTGCTAAGTAAATGTTTACCTTAATTCTGAGTCCTGAAATAATACCAGTCACTGAAATAAACAGAGCAAGCGAGCCAAATCAAAACGCAACCGTGCTTGCCTCGCTTTGATGATCATTTTGACTCTTCCTCCTCTTCATCTCAACAATCTACTGCTGGAGTAGAGTGCAGTTGGATGCCCTTTAGCACTTCCTTTTCGCCTCATGTGACCAAAAGGGCTGCTGGGATTCTTTCAGATCGAAGCCAAGCCACCTTAGGCTGCATCTAACCATTGCTGAAGCCCACTGATCTGACGCTACAGAACCAGGCATTGTTTCAAATGCTTTCATTCACAGTCCCTGCCATTGGCAGACACTGTGAAATGGGTGAAATCCCAGCTTGGCGAAGCTGGCACAGAAAGCCAGCATCCTGGATCTCTTCCACTTCAGAGAGCCCTGCCACATGCTAACTGTCATCCACGAGGCACTGCTAGCCCACGGGGGGGTCTGGCAGAAACGTTGGGGGTGTGGGTGGATGAAGGGGGTGGCACAAACATTGGGATATACCCTTCACATACAAACACTGAAGACACAATGGACTCCTTGGAGATGCAGAACCAGAGGCCATCAGAGGTGATTATTATTTATGCAGACACTTTTCTGAGTTGAGCTTTTTATTCTCCTTCGTGTCTCGCTCAACTGGCAGCTGCCCAGTGTGAGCCATCCCTGGGATCCACAGCAATGATGATCACCCCCTCCCCACACACACACACACACACACAAGCCCTTCCTTGTCCTCATCGCTGTCTACGCCTGGTAGATCCCCTGGCATGTTTGCTCCTCCTTCATAAACACTAGCAGCTGCTTGGGCAATTAGCCATTAGCTCTTTACTTTTTACTATAATACCCAGTGCTCAGAAATCTCAACAATTAGCTCCTTAATTGCTTCTAAACAACCCAGGCGTAACCAATAAATAGAAGGCGGTAGGTAGTTAGCTGAGGAGACAGACTTCTGGGAAAGAATGAGGCAAGGCGTAGAGAATCCACGCTAAAATGTTCTTCCTCTCGTCTCCTTTAGCAGGCTTTGGCAATTATTTTTTTTCTTGCTGTTACACGGCTTGAAAAAAAGCTTGCAGTGGGAGGAGAGATGACAGAATGGGTAAAGAACACAAGGCAAGCTGATGCCTCATATTCAAATTCAAACTGACACGTCCATGCCCTTTATTCCCCAGTCTAACTATCACTTCTGAGAAATGCTAGTATTCAGTGTGACAGAGGGTGTTACAGTGACTTTTAGATGGGCAGGAGACGGCGCCCCCCGGGTGTGGATTTTCGTGGCAGCGTGATATGACACAGCTCGCTTCAGAGAGCAATGGGGATACCCCCAAGATTAGCTGAATGCATTAAAGAGAGGCATGAAACGTAGCTAACTGTTGATTAAATCACTGTTACATCCATACTGGCGGTTCCAGTTAACCTCTTTAACATTGACAGCAGCTACGCCACTAACATGACAATGGCCTACAGGCAGAAATGTGCTGTTTGCTGTGTGCTGTGTGTGGCATCGCAACAGACTATTTTTTTTTTTCATTTTTAGATAAGGGTGCTCAAACGGATTAGGTAATAGAGGAAAACGTTATTTCAGACATTCACGAAGGAAATGCAAATATTACTTACTTTCTGCTCCCTAGATTTGAGAAATTATTATAGTTTCAGAATGCATAACACAGCTTTAACAGTATGTAAAAATTTAAATAAAGCTGCATTGAAGAAATCCACTTGCAATCCACGTTTTGCCTGTCTGTGCAGCATACTGTAGGCTTTTCCTTTTTAATAATGAGTAAACAACCACTTTTATTTTACAAAGCTGGCCAATCTGGCCCACAAAAATGTTTTAAACTTTCACATTAGTTGAAACCAAACACTTTAAAATGACTAAATGGAAATGAGCGTGCCCCAAATATGACATATGCCGCAGCTGCCCTCATCGTCACTGATGGATGAATATCTGCTGATGTTTTGATGGAACAAGAATTATGTTTTAACAGGAAAATTCGAAGATAGGACTACAGGTCGCCTGTTCATAACAGTTTCTGGCTTTAAATCAAAGAAACACAGTTGATTGGCTTCCCAAATTCTCTATGCTGATGAACTGCTTCCAAATGAAAACAATCAAAGCAGAATCAAGCATAATCAAGCATTGTCATTCACTCGTGTGTGTGTGTGTGTGTGTGTGTGTGTGTGTGTGTTTAACGAAATAATATTCCAGCACCACAGCAACTCAGTGTATGTTTTCTACAAAATCTGCATTCAGTTTGTATTAACTTTAGTTACTGTATCCCCTCCCAACCTTCCACTCCTCACAGACACACACACACACACACACACACACACAAAATACCAAGGAGGTATACAAGCACCATCTAGTGCTTTATTTTGGAAATTGCTAGACAGAATTTTACAAAATGTGTAAAAAAAACAAAAAAAACAAACACATTTATTTTGTATTTATATATGTAAAATATTTGTTCGGTTACATTAACATTTTAAAATTAAGAGCACAAAGACAGCTTTTGCATTACGGAATAGGAATACAATCAAATCAAGGTTAAACAAATCGCATTCTGCAAACCCAAGTATATAGAAAAGAGTTAAACACACGAGAACTGATTGATGACAGTTCATATCCTCACTAGCGGAACCTCTGACAACTTTGGTGAAATAGATGTTTTTAACAAGAAGAAGCCTCAACCGTGATTGACTAAAAAACAAAATTTCCACCAGTCTGTAGTCAAAAGTTTAATTGCCTTTCAGAAAAAGGAACAAGGGAGTTTCCAGATTTTGATGCGTCTTTTTTTTTTTTAACCACATGTTTAATTGTTCATCAATGCAGTCATGCAGCGTTTTCAGTGGAAACTCTGCCACGCATGACATGGTTAAATAAACACAGCACCATTCATCATGTAGTTCCTTTTCTCAGCTTTCAGAGATAAGAAGATGATGATGGTGGAAACATGGAGTAGTTTCAGAAACATAATGAATAATCAGGAGTCATCAACTTGTACGTCAGTAACCTGCTACCACTGAAGTAATTATTCATTCGACCGTGACGTACACATGCAAAAAGCCAACATTTCTGATGTTCACTCAGTAAAAAGCCAAATATAGTTAGAAAGGATATATGACTAAGGCCTAGCTGAGTCCCAAACAAATTCCAAGACCTGACTCATTTCATTCGGACTGAATACCGTAACTGGTAACAATAACAGTAAAAACTATGTAGAACAGCACTGAATTAAAGTCTTGAATATTTAATAAGTCAAAGTAATCATCATCAAGTCTTTATGTCACATTTGACTGATGTGTTTTAATTAGAAGTTCACCATCCACCAGCCACCTTGGCTCAAAAAAAAAAAAGCATGGCCGCTGTGCCCAGAATAAAAACTGTATAAATAGATTTCCTGACTTTATAAAAATATAACTATGCGTACATATTTTTTAATCAAACTGTGTAAAAGTGTTCCAAAAAATCTTCAGGCACAATGGTAGATTATTACATTTCTGGCAAAAACATTTGTTTACAACTAGTCAGCTGTCTGATTTAAACCAGCCTTTCCAGACTTAGATTTCAGGATCCCTTTTTGGGCTATCACTACCTTTGAAATAAATAAGTGGTTTGTAATATCTGTTGCTGACCAATAGTAACACTGAGCAACATTATTCAAGACTCTTTAAAAGTGATGTCTTGAACAATGTTGGCAGGAAGTAAAAACGTGACTTTTTCTGCCTTTTGTTTGTTCATTGGGGCAAAGCATTTTATAGTATACTAGAGAGAGTACATTACTTTTTTGTAAAAGTAAATCCCAAGGTGGCAAAAGTATTAACTTGTTATTTCGTGTGCATTATCATAAGGAATACACCAATTGACACAAATGACTAAATTAATCTACCTACCCAGTATCGTGTGTGCCACGAAAACAGCTTTGACCTGGCAGGGCATGGACCTCTGATGGTGCCCTGCGGTTTCTGGCTCCAGAAAAATGGGAAGCAAATCCTTTCGATCCTGCAGGTTGCAGAGTGAAGCCTCTGTGGAATTGGCTTGTTCCCATGCATCCTGAGCTGTTCAGTAGAACAGGATCTGGGGAGTTTGGATTTACAGTAGTTTAGAAGTAGAATTTACAGGGCAATTTTTTTTTTTAAACTTGATTTTGTGGAAAAGACAGCAAAGTTTTCAATCTAATCATTAATGTGATTTGTACCGCTTGTGTTTGCCTTGATTTCCACATAAAAATGCTAATTTTGCCCATCTGGGTGCTTTGTGACACACAATTATACTCTCTTATTGTAGTCTTAATTGTATTTTATATGCTACAATAGTAAACTGAATATGACACGTAAAAATATTGGCGTTAAGAGAAGGCCTAGAAGCCTAGTTTTGGAATTGTGAAATTGGAGAATGACGTGGTGAAATTTTGCCAATTACCTACTCAT
>VUQR01010853.1:0-11232 GCA_015108515.1 Hemichromis elongatus | reverse complement strand
CCTTTTTTTTTTTTTTGCTACATCAACGACACCCCTGTAGTATTAAACAGCTGCTCGGGATTTTGAGTTTACACAGGCGACCTCCTCACTGGAGTTATTGGCGTCCATTACTGTAACCTCTATGTATTTCAGGGCTGTTGACAGGTCAAGCAGATATGATGGGCCCATTTCACAAATACTCAAATTTGTTTTCAACAAGTTGCTTCCCAGAAAGAAGAACCATTGTGAACATGCAGTAGCCTCGCTATGAAGAATATTGTTGTTATTAGACATGAGGGATTATTTTAATATGAAAGCTAATTCGTCTTCTGACTCCTTATCATTCTGCACAGCTGCTATATTGTGCGTGAGGGTAGTACAATGTTCGTCTTTGTAATCCCGAGAGAATTCCTCAGTGTTCCTCCTTCAAGACCATTCCCACCCATTACATGCCTGCGAGAGTTCCCAGGTGTGTGTGCATATATGTGTGTGAGAGAGACGGGTGGTCTGCAGGTGTGTGTATTTGAGTATTTATTCCATTCAGAGGCGCCATCCTCCTCCCTGCCCTATCTCCTTCCCCTCCCCACCCAGTTTGACTGTAAATCAGATGGAAGGGCAATTTGGCAACAGCATAAAGGCCTCTGGTTTTTATGACTATGATTATGGTTATGATGATGACTAGTATTTATTTCAACTATCTGATGAAACCCTTGGCTAAAGCTAACAGGTGTAGAGCAGGTACAATATCAAGCTCGCTGAAGGATCCCTGTAATGTCGCCATAGAGAGCAAAATATTGTCCGCCAAACAGAAGAATGGGCTGTTTCAGCACCCGCTCGTCATGCCATACATGGAGCAATTTCTGATTATTGGATGGGAGTGGAGAGCCACAACGTTCTCTTTGTAGAGGGAGAATGATTTATGGCTGTTAGTCAGGCATAAGGCAGTAATTGCCCCAGTGACGATTATGTTACCATAGCACCTGTTTAAACTGTCTATTCTTATGTGAATGTTTTCATTTTTGGAAGAGGAGAGTTTGCAGCTTGAAAGTGATGTGTGAAGACGTTAATTGAAGATGGAGAAGGGCGCAGGATGGTGTGGTAGCAATTTAGGCGAAAAGAGGAGTGCATGACAGACAGATTTGTGTTGTGTCATCTGATCTATTAGGAAAACGGTCATTTCTTAAACAAGCAAGAAGAAAGAAGACTATTCAACAAGTAGAATAAATATACTGTACTTTAAAAACTACTGAAAAGACAAGTTGAGATCGTTTGGATATTCACAGCTGCATGTTTAAGCATTCTAAAAAAACAGTGGTAGACAAAATAAAGGGACAGTGTAAAGGACTACTTTAAGCTTTGACACGTTTACTTTACTCTGAAGATAATAAATCGGCAACGATAACTAGGAATGCAATGGTCATGGCACGACAGCTGAAAGGCTGCTATTCTTGGCTTAACCCAACCATACACCACTGATGTGCAAGCATTTATATGAAGTAGATCAAAACTGTCATTCATCACAGTACTCCTGAGCTCTGCACTGATGAAAGATATGAAAAAAGGAATCACCCCAGATTTCCTCTGTGCCGGTAAAGTCAATGATTGCGCCCTCAAAAACTGCTGTGAAGGAGCTTTTTTGTGTGTTTGTGTGTGTCAAGACTTCCTTCCTCGTCTGCGCACGCTTTTTGATCTGTGAAAAAGAGATTTCTTTTCTTTGCAGGCATTTTATTTGAAAATAAATGATGACGGCAACAGAAAGTATCGCAGCTTTTCAGTCTGATGTCGCTTCCATATACAGATGTCTTCTGTTTTCTTTCTGTATTCTATATTTGTACTATTGTTTTCCAGCACTGTGAATGTAGATCTACAGCCGCGTGAAGCAAAGTCGCACTTTGTTTCTACTCCCAACAGGTCAGAGGTTTGCCCCATTTCATCTGAATGACCACTCCGCTCTTTTTACATCTCTAAGGGCTGTTTGCAAGTTTAGACACGAGTCGATCGGCCGATGGTTTCAGACCACAGATGCTGGCTTTTCGTTTGTTTCCCCCATTTTTGTCATCACAACTTTTAACTTTTATGGTAACTTTCACATTTTGATATTTCTTGTAAGGCATTTTTAAAAAAAAATTTAATTATTATTTTATTTTCTTAACCTCGTTAAAGCCCTACTCCCGTTAGCTCACATGACACATACTCCATTGATGTGGGCTGAACACAATGCAAAACAGAAACATTCTATTGTTATTAGATTAATTTTAATCACCATCTAATTAAAACCAAGCAAAAATGACCCAGAAAACCCACTCACAGCTGGCATAATGTGTGATTTTCCACTACCCACCGATGCAACACACTCACCTCACTCAACGCTTGTACAGCAGACTCTATCTAAATAGTTGGTTTACTATTACTGCTTAATGAAACTCAAACTCGAACAATAGTTTCATCCCTTCCTTTCTTTTCTTCTTATTGCTGTTTTTCTGCGCTTCTCCCAGCATGGGGTTCATATTGCGGAAGTGAGTAATGAGACCTGGGGGCATACTAGTGTGCTGGATTACCAATACACTTGCAGCAGATTAATATGAAGCCAGATTTTCTAAGTGCATTTACTGTGCCGCAAAACAGACTCCAAGAACAGCAAACATAAATTAAACATCTTTAGAAATATGACCTGAGGTAGCTATTGCCTCCTTCAACCAAGTGCTGAGCAGCCAATGGAGATAGCATCTCTAATCGTTTTCCCATGCTGTGAGGCCATGCTGCAGAAAGGCTAAACAGTGTTTTCATAGCTCCCAGATTACCTCCCAGAGTATGAGTAATACATATCACACATACATCAGGGTTTTTTTTTTTTCACTTTTTCTTACACTCTAACTCTGGCTGTTTCTCTCTTATCAGTTTGTATATCTGTGTCATGTCTGTTTCTATCACACACACACACACACACACAGATGGAGGAGGAGTAGTGCAGTACTCTGGCAGCAACCTGTCAGCAGCGTAAATGACCTGTGAAGAGTTTCACGGTGCGTGTCATTAGGCAGCTTAAGATTTGTTTCAACAGTGCTTTACCTGAAGGCTCCATTCATGGGCCCCCAGGTATGACTGCCCTCCCCACAGGGGGATTCAAAGGGTAGTTGCCAAATTCCAGTACTCCGTCCACACCGGACAGTGATGGAAAGCCCGTGAGCATCATGGGGCAGCATTTAACTGTCAAATATGCTTTGAGAAAGATGTGTCATGTTTTTTAAAACTTCTTTGGACTTATTTCTGCAGTTTTGCTGGGGCGCTTATTTTAATAATTGTGTGGTATTTTACTGGGTAACTGAATTTCATTGGAAATTCACCAAAAGAAGATGAATTGAAGCTGGATTCACATTCAAGTAAAAGCATTTTAACGGCGTATTTGTGTCTTGTTAAGATATTGGAAGCTTTGGTGTGAAGACAAACATACATCCACTGCGGTGATATTACCATTCACCACTTTTTGACCTCCTCAGGCAGAACTTATACAGTATGTTGTTTATTTAACTCTGCTGTCTGAGTAATTTACAAGTAGTTAATCACTATGATATATTTTGTTGGCTAAAAAGTCATGTAAAGGTCAATGGCACTCAGACTTAAGAGCGATAAGGAGGATGAAGCTGTCTACCGAACCGTTTTGTTATTATAATCTAAATCATTGCTTTGGAATGAAACAGAGGAATAGAAAAAACAGTATTTGTGAAGGATTTATTATCTCACTGAAAGCTCTGCAGTCAACTCAACTTTCTTAGATTCCTAAACTTGTACACTTTTCAAGCTGGATTATGGCTGTTTGTTTTTGTTTTTTTGTTGTTGTTTTTTTGTGTTTATTTTGTTTTTTTAATCTTCATCCAAATAGATCTCACATTGATATTCTAGCACTGCCATGCTTTATTAAGCATGCTGATAAGGGTCTGCAGACTTTACTGTGTTTTGAAAAGCGAGACTTTCTTGCGCACAGCCAACAAATATCCCCATTGCCACATTCCTCAAGCCTATATCTGCCAACACCTTTGCGCTACAATGGCTTTGGCCCTTTTCTCCCCAGCCCATAATAGTCAACGTGGGCTGTAATGGTCTGTTGACAGGTTTAGGCTGAGGTAATTTTGTTGCTGGGCTTTACAGTGAGGTGCCAAATCTTCCCTTGAGGGAAAAAAGAGCAGCAGAAGCATTGAAGCTAGCTATTAGCTTTTGACTACACATGTAGTTATAGGCAGATTGATATTAAAAAGTCTGGAGAGAATGAGGAAGCAGATCCTTTCTACATTGGGGCCTTAAGGATCTGGAGGTAATTGGAGGCTTAGTTTTTGCTTTGTTGTTCAGTAAGTGACCCAATATATAAGCTGGGTGCTAAAATGTTAAGTGGCGCTAGCTTCTGTGAGCTGCGTGCTCCTGAGTAAAAATGGCCCCCACTGTGCAGAGACACAGTTCATTATTTGAAGCAGGACTGCATAAAGAGAGGCCAGCTGAGTGGAACTCCAGCTGCCAAACTAATACACACACGCACACAAATGCAATGCAGAAACACACCATGGAAAATGCAACGGAAAGCAAGACTGCTGGGGCCAAGGGGTTCCCTTTGCAATGTGCAAAGCAGATCAACCACACACACACACAGGAGTGCACAAGCACCTGCCAGCTGACCTCTCCTGTGGGATAGAGGTCCCAGGCTTCCCCACTGCTCCAGAGCCTCCCACCCACTGCACACACACACGCACACGAGCTGTTGTTGTGACCTTTTCAGGGTCATGCTGGGCCCTGCCTGTGCCTGCAAGCTGATGGTGACTAGCTAATGATATTCATCTCTGTACTGCTATATCATCTGGCTCTCATTTAAGACTTGTTTCAGAGGAGGGAAGGAAGTTCATTATAGTGTACTCAGAGTATGGATGTGTTTCTTGTATTGTAAAAAGCCAACACAAATGTAAATGATTCCAAAAACATTCTGTTCTTCCTAGTTGCAGCCTTCACTGTATTTTTCTCATAATTTTCCTTTGAGAAAAAAACCCCACAAATGACTTTTAAACTGAAGTACTGTTGCTGTCTGTACTGTAACAGACTTTACTCAACGTCAGTCCTGAGGCTAACTCTAATCTCAACCCTTAAAGTGGCAACTGACCTTCCAGCATAACACTATCACTCGCATTGATCATTTGTATTTTGAGTGGGCAGTTTATTTACCCCATCTGAATTAAGCAGATTAAAAAAATAAAAATAGATAACCTCTTTTTGTATGTAGAAAAGGAAACAGTTCACACATACAGAAACGTGGAATGATAAATTCCTTGAACAAATGCCAAACACTAAGTCTCAAGCTTACTCGCCCTGGACATTTAACTCCAACCTCCCTTCTGGGGTAGAGCATATTAGCTGCAGGGGTGTACTCTTCATCTTGGCTCAGATGTCTCCCCTGTTTCCCAACCCTCTTTACATACTGCAAACTTGGCAGCTAACTAGCCCTACAAAAACAAGGTAGTTTCAGTTACTACCCGATTGGTGTACTCCCACGCTGCCAAGCAAGGCCCCGACTCCTTGTGAAGACATGCAAAACTGAATCCTCAAACAAAAACATACAAATCTGCGTCTTGCTCTCAACGGAAAAAAACAGGGCAAAGTCTTGATGGAAATGTTTCATTTCTTTTGCTTCCCAACAGATGCTAAACGAGCAGCACAGCACTCGCTCGATTTGCATCTTTAGTTGCTTTGTTGATTTGGTAACACATATTTGCATTTGGAAACAGCTCGAGTAATTTGACTGGGGACCCCCAATTTGCCTTTGAGGAGAAGTCTGTTCTACAAACAGTGCTGCGTGTTGGCATTCCTTTCTTTTCCTTGCTCTTTGGGTTTTAGTGTGTTTGGGAGTGTGAGCTAGAAAAAGTGAGTACATTACTGAACATAACCAAGTCTTATAAATGAGCGAGAGCGTTGATCTGCGATACGTATAAGGATGTGTTATACTTTAGAGAGAGAAAGTGGAAAAACTGACAATAAACAGTAAACAGTAGGCTCTGGATTTGGAAAGATTTCGTCTCTTTACTGGGATTCGTATTTGTGTGTGTTCTTGTCTTGTACACTTACAAAGAGACACATAAAAGATAGATTAGGCACAGATCTCTAGGTTTGGTCTGTTTTCACATTTTTGATGGGCTACGTAAAGGTTCAGTTTCACTGCACTTGCTGAAATATAAAATGTAATCTATTGAATCTTGGTCATGGACACAAATTCCATATTTTTAGTCAATATGGACACAGAAAGCAGCTGCAGTACAGCCTGATGGCAGTCTGTGAAATAGACATGACGTTTTTGATTTGTGCTCATGGACACAAACTGGAAAATACCCACTGGGAAGCGAGAGATAATGCAGGTGCAATCGCACGAGGTTCACGTAAGAGAATAGAGTTTGAATCCCACACAAGACTAATATTCTTACATCCTATTTTTTTTTTACCAGTCTTACATTTCTTTGTTAGGTTTATGTGTGTGTTTTCAAAATGATCCATCAGGTTTGTGTATTTTTATTTTGGCAGCATCCCTGCTGGGAATCATCAGACCTATCATGTTTCTGCCCGGGACATTTGGCTGGCGTATTAAATGCTGATTTGACACTAAGAACTGTTGCAAATTCCAACCTTCCACCTTTGTTTACCCCAAACAAACTGCTATTGCTGCTACAGGAGGCCGCCTTCCATGTGTGCCCGAGACAGTTTTTCCACAACAGACCTCAAACTGAATGTTTAGTGAAAAACGCGAAGGCTTTCATGACCTGGATCTTCTGTGTGTGCTGTAGCTGTGCATGGATAATGAAACCAGCTTTTTACTTCATATTTTCAGCTTCTGTTTGCAGAAAACAAATGCAGTCAAAGCTTGCATTATCTGAAATAAAAGAATCACTCGTACTGCCATAACTGATTTGTAGTTTTCCATTCTTTGAGTTAAATTAAGTGTATTTTTATTTGGTTATATGTAACAATTTACTTGCATGTACAGTAAGCAGAGTACCCCCAACGAGTCACCTCAACCGTGGTTTTCTCCATCAATACTATCAAAACAAGCCTATCCTGTGTCACACATGCCACCTTGACATATAAGGCCTGTTTACATGCCGCAAACTCCCCCACCACACCGCCACTCAACCGCCCACACACAACCCACGCTAAAGGTTACCATGCTGGAATTTTAATCTACATGTGAAATGTGCTCTCCTACGCCTCTTCTTCTGTCTAGTCAGCAATCGGGCTATTGCCCTGCGACTCAGAGAGCCTCGCTTTATTGATTGAATGGGTTTTAGTTTGGAACACACACACTGGAAAACATCCATCCTTCCACGTACACACATACTGGTGACTTTGTTGCAAAAAGGAGGGAGGGTGAGGGAGGGAGAGGGATGAGTGTCAGGCCTCGCGTGATGGGCGAACATCAATCATTGCTTGTCAGCCTCGCCTTTTTTCTTCACCCCACTCTGCCCCCACCTCCTCTCACTTTTTTTTTTTCTGCCTCACTGATCAGGCTTTGTTTTGAATGGTGGTGGTGGTGTGTACGTGGGGAATGCAGCCTGGCCACACGGACAAGATGTGGGCAGCTTCCAGGTGTTATCGTTCTCAGATGCCAATTAAATCGTGTGTCGTCTACTTTTGTACCTCCAGGTCATGACAAACACCATGCATTTTAATAAGTTTGACATGTGATAGACATTAGCATTGCGAGTCCATTAAAGTTTAGTGGAAGGGTAGGAGTCGTGCGTCTATGCCTTTCTATTCCTCTGTGTTGAGTTCATTTGCAGTATTGCAGAATTTCCCACTGAAATCATCACTGTCTCCATGTGATATTGTGGTGTGAACAAATGCCACCAGCTTTCAATCCTACAGAAATGTAATTAAGAGGGTAAACTGTGATATGTCTATGTAGACTGTATTTTATGTTCAGATACTGTATCTGTTGTTTAAGAGGTTGTTTGCTTTGCCAAATGTAGAGTAGGGCACAGGGACATGATAACTTGTAAATCATATGAGCTGACTTACAGTCTCTAAATTCCCCAAGAGGAATTTTATTCCCAATGTGGGAATAAACGAAACATTTGTGCATATACATGCCATTTGTTGTAAGCCACGTATTCTTGATTTTATATTATTTTATATGGAAGAATACCGTAATTGATTTTTTTCCTTTTCTTCTCTGACTGTGCTACAAATGGTTGAAATGCAGGTTTTGACAAGAAAGAGCAGTGTGTAACACAATGAGGACAGCTGATGTAAGCAGCAGAATCAGATCTGTCTGTTCTACTGCACTGATTTTAATCTAAAACTGTCAATCATGGGTCTCTGACTTATCATCTCTTTTCACAAGATACATTGTGGAAAAAAAAGCCCTGAATGATCTTGATTAAAAAGACATTTAAAGCTAAATGACAGAAAACTATACGTTTTCTATGTTTGGAATGGCCTTGTATTGAAGCATATATAAGAACTGTACAATTATTTTTTATTTGTAGAGGAACAAATATGTTGCATGAAGACACCACAGCATTCACGGGCTTATAAAAGCATAAAACTGAATAAAAATTTACCAAAAAAACAGTGCAAAATATAAATTGCTGATTTAAAACTATTTTGTTTTTGAGTATAAAATGATCCTTGATATTATTCAATGTGAATTCCGCAGGTAAGGAATTCCAGAAGTTGAAACCTAGAATTAAGAAGAAAAAAAAGGTGTTGGTCCAAATGAAGAATAATGTAAGGACACTCTAAATTTCCACTGGATGCTCCATGTGTTAAAAAAAAACAACCCAAAATTGGACTAGAACAACAAGGTCACTGGGCATGCGAGGAACCTGATTATGACGGCATTTATAGATTAGTTATTTGCTTTATGGCTGTTTCTTTTCATTTGTCCATCTCTGTGTTCGTTGACTTTTCTGTGTGCTTCATGTTCAAATTTCAGAGAAACCGGAGGATAAGAAGACATCCGGAACTAATAGACTTTCCAAAGACTTGAGCTCAGAATATAACGATTTATGAATCGGCCAGGGACAAGTGCTTCGTCTGTTTGTCAGGGAAACATATATTTCTTCTTTTCCCTTTTTGGAAAAATGGATTTGGCCCTCCACCAATCACTGGGAGTGTGTTCTCTTCATGTTGTGCCAAAAACTACAGCATGCTTCTCTTTCCCTGTTAGTCGCTCTCCCTCTATTTGTTATTATGCTTTGTGTTGTGTGGAGAAAGCCCCAGTGTGTCTTATTTGTAATGGGTGCCAGGGGCTGGGGGAGATGTGTTTTCAATTACCACTTGGTAGAATGACTGATGGTAAGACAATCAAGCACAGAACTTGAGCTCAGTGTGTATGGGCCCGTGCACATGTGTGTGTTCATCCACACGCAACAGCTACATTTGAATGTGCACAAGCTTGCACTTGCATGCTTCTTTGTGTACTTTTATGTGTGCACGAAGGCATGTGTGTTTCTATGAGATCTGCTCTCTGATTTTTCTCATAGTGTTTCATTCAACATTGTTGGGTCAGCAAGGAAATTGTCACAATTGTTAAAGAAATAATTGAATATAGCAGCCAAAAGCAATAGATTTTTTCCCCCTAAAATATAATGACAGATTTCCATTGCTTAAAATTATTACTCTTATCTATTAAGTTTCAAAATGATCCCTGGGGGATACCACAACATCAATTTTTACTTCTTTAGCTGTTTGCCAATCAGACCACAAACATTAAGAGGCATGTGATACCAAAAGCAAAACCAGTCCTGATCATGGTTGTAGGAAGCATTGGTGGGCCAATACTGAGGGATTGTCCTCAAGCTGGAAAGACACAAAATGCAACAGCTTGCCTTAAATGTACATGTACCGAACAGTATAAAAAACACAAAAGAGCAATTTTGTAGCATTAACATAAATCATCTTAACCATTACATCCAATCAAGTGCAATAAAGTAAAGTATTTGATCCCATTGAGGGTTTTTTACACAATAACTGATTTGTCATTTATCTAGCAGCAGCTCATTTGGCACACGGGCCCACCTACTGGAAGCAGAAGCAAGCTTTGTTGTATATTTTATATGCTTGTAGTTGTTGATAAATGCATGACATGAAATCCTCACCTTTTCCTTCTATTCAATATTTTTCCACAATTTTCATCCATTGTTAAAAGTGATTAAAACTCTTGATTTAAGAGAATGCTTTCAGGTGACAGACTTATACTCATAAGGTCTGTACCCTCAGTCTGGTCAGCAATATACAGCAAAATGCATGTGCCGACATTCTTGCAATGAAAGTAGATGGAACATATTTTACCCTAAGTGAGACTAACTACATGTTACCACATTACCATTTTACCACACATAAATATAACAGATCATCGCTCAAACTACACCTAGTACTAGCCAGAGGTAGCAGACAGTTCTGTCGAGACGTAACAGTAACGTAACCTGACACTGTTTACTTGGAGATGCCCCCTGTGTGAACCTTGCCAGTCAAACACACTTAAGTAATGGCAGCAGGTACTAATGACAATGAAATAACACTGAAGAAATAAAAGTGTCAAATAAATAGCTTTTACAAAGTTCAGCCTCACACGTATGTTCCACAGCTAAGAAGTTTTTCTCATCCTGTTGTTATTCTTAAAACCTGGGCTGATAGCATTTGCTAATGTAATGTTAACCCACGATGTATCACTCTGTAGATGGCTGTGCTACATTAGTATGGTCTACATTTTAAAAAAAAAAAGTTTTCGTACTGCATTCAGTATGAAGGGATGCTGCTCAACTGTAGAGCAAGTTGGGAAGATCAGGTGCACTTGGTGAGATTGTCAACTGAATCACAATTGTGCAATTTTCAGTTTTTTTATTTGCCACTGAAATGCACTAATTTCATCCTGTAAGATCCTTATGTAAGCTGTGCATGCTTAAGCCCCTCAGCAAGCTTTGGTTCAGATGTTTGGCTAAGTATGCTTTCATGCAGTACACTCCCACACTACATACTTACTTGTGTAGTACATAAATTTTGACAGTGTAGTGGTGTCTCAATCTGCAAAACCTGCACATGATGAATTGTGCACTTACTGAGAATGATGTTTCTCAGTACATTCACTGTGTTGTCATGCTACCTTCTGTCTTTTCTGGACATTTTCAACTGACCATTCTTCTGTCCACACAAAGAGTTTAGCATATATATATGTGTATATATATATATGTGTGTGTATATATATATATGTGTGTGTATATATATATA
>VUQR01010849.1:0-14902 GCA_015108515.1 Hemichromis elongatus | reverse complement strand
TTTTTTTAAATTATAATTATATATATATATATATATATATATATATATATATATATATTATTACATTTCATCTGTGTAATTTTCTAGATATTTATAATTGAGCTATTTTTATATTTTAGAGGTATTTATTATATTTTGTAAACTTTGTAATATATTGTATTATTATATTCAGTTCAGTTTGTTACTGTTATTGTCTTGGAGCAACTGTAACTGCATAATTTCCTTAGGGATAAATACAGTTTTCTGACTATGACACTATGCTAGTGCCATTGATAGAGTGTAAAAACATCAATTTCTAATAGATGTAAACAAAGCAAAAAGCCTCACAGCACAGCTTGTTTATGTTAATTAAAACATTATTTATAATAGAAATTGTTATATTTTAAAATAAATGATCAGGTTTACCTAGGACTGATACGAAAGCACGGGCAGAACCTTCAATCACATTGTAGGGAAGTTTTACCAGAACTTCCTCCCTCACAGTTATTCCTGCGTACAGACACAAACAGCCACAATTACACGTACTACACTTAGAATCAGCATATGCTCTCAGTTGATTAGTAAATGTAATGGGAAACTGCTTCAAGTGTGATCAATTCTTCAGTTAGTATTAATGAAATGTGATGATGTTTATTGAAATGATGGCATTCAAAAACACCGTTTTCCTGATCTGCTCTAACGAGCCATACCCTGAGAAAACCCCACTGACCTTTTGGAAGTAGTAGCAAGTTGTAGGTCTTTGTCACCTCAACTCCCTCTGGCTAAGGGAGGTAAAGATGTGGGCATTACCATTTATACTAAGATGGATTGTTGACTTTCTCCAAAAACCCAAACCAAAGCAATGATAATAATGTGGTGAGCAGGTTGACATTTTCTTTGTAGTTTTGTGTTTATAGCACCGACCTTCACTATGACGGATTTTGTGACCACGTCGATGCGACCTCTGTCTGGAACAGCCACGGCCTTAGAACCGCATAAATCCTTTGAAGCCACTGCCTCAGCAGACATGGTCACATTCACGACCCCTAAAACGAAAAACGGGCAAAATTACTTTCAAAATCCTGCAAATCCCCCAAGTATCAAAGCCCTCTGCTGTTCGAGGGCTTCCAGTGTCTAATGATTCAAATGGGGAAAAGGGGGACATGTTTCCTTCACACTGACACCCTCTAACATTAACTCCAGAGTGAACAAAGCTTGACCCTCACCTAAGGCTGTTGGAGTCATGCTCCAGCTGAAGGTCTTGCGCTCGTTGGCGCACAAACAAGATGTGGATTTGTCACCAAAGAGGGGGGTGAGGGTGTAATCCGAGGACGTTGCTGGAGTCACGGTGATCTGTTCAAGGGGCAAAACAACACATTTTAAATAAAGACTGTTTTGGGTAACAAGTCAAAATTTCAATGTTAAATGTACTCAGCACTTTCATTTATCACAGCACCAAAGTTATTTTCTCATCAGCATGTTGATACTAGCAGAGAGTTCATGTAGAATCACAGATTACCATCATGCAGCTGGTTAGGTAGCTGAAGACCGTCGCCTTCAGCTCAAAGAACTCCCCCCGGATGATAGAGTAGGGCATGGTGAGCTCGAGGAAGAAGGGCTGGAAGACTTTCAGATCTTTACGAGGAGCCAAACCAAAACCCTCAGGAGACAAGCAGAAAGCCTCAGTCTCCCAGGTGGTGATGGTGTCTGGGACGGTGAGGGTCATGTTCTCAGTGCCAGAGTCCCTGAATCAGCCCATAAACACAAGAAAGCTGCTAAAAGATACTTAAAAAACACAACCAGCTTAGTGCAACTTGTTTTATGTGATGCAATATTAGACATTCAGAAAGTGATCAATTTTTGCTAAAGAAATTAAAGCAATGACATGACAAAAAGTACAATTCCAAATCACAATCATTGAAAAACAAAATGTACATTAAAACAAACAAACAAACAAACAAACAAACAAACAAACAAACAAATACAGCTGGTCAGTTTTTACTCAAAGAGATTTTTCAACAGCTTCATGTCCATCAAACCCATTTACCACAGAAGCTCACCTGACTTCCACCAGATCCCAAATCCAAGTCTCTGGGAAGAAGGTACGGACTGTTTTTATGGGTGAGGGTTCGGGAGGAACTGCTGGAGCACCGGCGGCAGCTGCAACTGGCATTTTTTCTAATATGTCCAAATTGAGTACTTGATAAGGACCCTTCCTAAAGCAACGGTCTACAAAGAAAACAAAACAACCATACAGATAACTGCTTCATTTTTCTTTCAAATTATCAGCAATGCTCTTCAAAGAGGGGAAAAGGGTCACCTTGATAGTATTCTCTTCCTTTGTACTTGAGGCATGAAGGCAATTGAATAATTAAGTTGGTTGCCATCTTCAGTCCTACATTCTAGATAATCGAGCAAATGCAAATAGTTGATTACAGGAGCAACAACAAACAGCTTTGGATAAATAGTGACTTACAGGTATGTATGCATGTTACCTGGAAAACAGTGTGGGCATCACTTTTGCTACTCCCAGGAAATGGCAGAATGGATCTTTTTGGTCTCATTTCCATGCACTCCGTAGGATCTTGGACCTCATATGGGACAGAGGTTGCTTTCCTGACAGGAAGCAAGTCATAGATCTAAAAAAAAGGAGAGAAAAAAGAGAAAAGCAAGAAACATAAAGACAATGAAAACCTGTGAATTAACATCCGCCCAGTTACCAATGACTTGTTTAGTGCTGGAGTTGGGTTCATAGCTAGCCTGTCGCATGGAGTCTTTATTTATTCAAAGGCCCAAAGAGACCCGTAAAAGACTTAATGTGAAAAATAACATGTTTTTAGTAAAATGCAAAAACAGAAGCTCACCCAAACCCCAAAGGTGACTCATCCTGACCTGGTGGTCGATAAAAATGGAGTTACCTTTTCTGCATTCAGAGTCTTCCCGGGCTCCTTGATGAGGACGCTCTGGTCAACGGCACTCACACCACACAACGAGTGCGGCAGGGCCGTCACCTGGAAGTTGGTCTCTTCTCCTGGGACAGCTGAAGGCGGTACAAAGTGGACCGTCACCTGACACACAAATTACACCACTGTTGGACAAATTTATGGCAAGTAAAAACTTTTAATAGAAATTAATCTGATTATATTATATAATATATTTATATATATTATATTATAATATATATAAATATTCAGATGTAACTGTAGATTAACTCAGGTGGAGTTTTTTGTAAAATGCTTTGTAAAATCTAATCAAAAATAATGGAAATGAAACACCACAAAAAGTAGTCATAATGATGATTTGATAATTATTTTTACCTGAGTACCCGAGGTTCAGTTAAACATTAACTATCTAATTTTAAAGTCACAGAAGAACTAATACTAATGCTCTGAACATTAGCTGGACAGGTACAGAAAAGTATGTAAAAAAATGTCGCTTTACTTGCAAATGCAACACATAACTTCCACCAATTTTTCTTATAATGAGTTTGGGAGATCAGTCTTTGTCATCAATCCTCATTCACTGCTGGCTTCATTTTGTTGCTACCTTGTACATGAAGTTTACATTGCGTGCCTCTACAGTCAAGTTTGATTTGCCTGGGATGGCTCCAGAAGTCTTTAACCAAGACATGAAAGAGCTTCTGCTGGTACAACTAGCCTCACTCAGCAGAACATTATTACAGGTAAACCTTATTAGCTAGCTTGATGCTGATCTTTTGGTATTTTGTAAAAGCATCCACTAACTAATATTTGCTGACCTTGTTTGTGAAGCACTTCTCAGTGGTGAATTCAGCGCTGTGTGCGATAACATTCTCACTGGGGAGGACAGCATAAGCCACAATCTGGATGTCTGGTGTCATCTCAGGAGTCACAGTCAACTTCAAGGTAACCTGACCCTCATCGACTGAAACGACAAAGCAACGCTCAGCAATCGTCCACAGAGCACCAGAGGCTAATATGCCACCAAGCTTCCCTGAAAATGTTTTGCACACCTGTTTGAGACATTATTTCAAGCGCTTGATGTCCCTGAATGGAAATAACTCCTCTGGACAAGACCTAGATGATTTGGGAGAAAATAAAAATGTGACTTTGAAACACTTTGTAATGCAACGAGTTCTTGGTTATGCTCTCACATGTGATAAACCTAAATATTACTACAATGTTACCTTTGAGCAGTATCAACTATCAAATGGGCAAAACATACTGTTTTGCCCGTTTGATAGTTGAAAAAGTTTTGAAGCTGTCATTAAATAATGTTAAGGCTCCTTTAAACACGACTTGCTGCTATTTATTTTCTCACCAGATACATCAGGTCCACAGAGCCCGGGGCTTCTCCCACAATCGTGTACTGGATAGATATGTCCTGTTCTGTCTCGCAGGGAAGAGGTTTGTCCTTCGTCTTTATCTTCAGGAAGCTAACTGTTGTGTCATCGGGAGAAGCTGGTTTGGCCATGGACAGAGTGTGAATTCCAACCTCAAAGAAAGCAGTTCTATATCCAGCATAATCCAGAGTTGGTGTCAAGCTTGCCTGGTTGTGGAAAAAAACCATAAATGAACATTTGGACAGTTGTAAAAGAAAATCATTCATTTTAGCTTTTCATGAAATCACATTCGTTTGATTTATAAATTCCAGTGCAGCTTTGAACTTACATGGAGTTGGACGTCCCCTTTCAAATTGTTTGTGCTCAGTGAGAACACGGCAACACCGTTCCCATCCGTCGTTACGTTCTGTATTGATTTCGGAGACACGTCTCCCTCAAACAGGTAAACCATGTGGCCGAGGATGGGCTCACCGTTGTGATCAACAGCTTTGACCTGTTCAAAGGAAAACGATGAGGTGTGGATCCAAACGATTTCAGTTGTACTCTGCATTACAAAATGATGATAGGTGACAAAAACACTTACTTTTCCTTCCACATTTGTTCCTGGTTCATAAATGTCGGGAGTATCAATAAAAGACACTTTTCCAAGGACGTATGAAATCGTTATGCTTTGCTCTTGTGATATCGAAACACCTGAATATGGAGAGTCGCTACATTAACACAACATATGTGCTATAGTGTTCAGATTACAAATATGAATGTAATCCTTCTTGCCTGTCCCCTCCTCTTCCATTTTAGCAGTGATGTCCAGGGTATCTGTTAGTGCTGATGAATCCACTTTGGTGAAGTTTGACATATCAATGGTAAAAGTGGCACAGCCAGCCTTGTCTGCCTAGAATACATAATAGGACAACCCCTGTTAAAAGCATTTCAGACGTTAACAGTTTCTTAACGTGATAGTCACGATGACACACGTCATCCCAGTTTGCTCCATAAATCCTAAGAATTCAAAGCAGTGGACCAGACAGTGTTCAGACATAACAAGCCGAGTGCAGAGACCCAAAGATAAATACAAAGGCCTTCAGACACATGACAGTCAGCTTTACGGCTACTGTTGTCACATGACGCTACGCTGCCAGTCTCACACAGGGTTGACTTACGTTATAGTTTGTGCTTGCTTATTGCATCAAGCACATTCTGGCACATATTTAAGATAAACTGAGGAAGACAACTGATGCTCAAAAAAGCTCAACTTTAAAATGTACGTTACAGCATCATACAGTGAACGAACAGTTTAGACACAGCACGTCTTTTCTTCTTTCATGCTTTTCTTCTCAACATTGGGGTTAGGGTCATCACTGGTGATGGTTTTATACTCCCGGCTTGTTCAATGTGAAATTTGCTGCTTTTTCTTTGAGTAAGTTTGAGTTTTGGTTTGGGCTGTGACCGGAACGTCAAACACTTCAACAAGCTTGAAACAAAAAATGTTATTAATGTTCTACAAGGCTGTAAGAGATATAAATATATTTTAATGTGACCTGTGACTGACGGTGGTTCCCTCTGAACGTGGCTGTTTATATATAGTAGTAGAGTTAGTAGAGTAGTATTGTAGAGTCAGCTGTAGTTTTGTGGGGACACTCCACTCCAGGTTTAAAGTTACCTGTAGTAAACGTACCTGCTTTGTCTCTGAGTGACAGATAGGCGCTGTGTCATCATGTGAATTACTCTCTTTGGGCTCTGCAATTCTGATAAGTGGGGAACCAGCCTGTCCCTGAGCAGGTCGGCACACGCCTACGGTGAGCCTTCCGGGCACTGGCTGTTCAAATGTGTACCTGTTTAAATGAAAAATTCATAAATCAATAAAAAGAAAATCCATTAGACATCCGTCAACAAAGTACTTTTACTTACTTTGAGCATACTTGAGCCTCAAAGCTTTGATCGCCAACGCTCACTTCTTCAGGTGATTTTATAGTTACATCAAATTTGGGCAAAACTGGGAAAAATATCAGTTAATTTAATTTAATCATTTAAACTTCACTGCAAATGGGGAGCAAAGATAAGCCTAACTTACCGTACTTCTCCACCTTGAAGGTGTGGTATACTTTGGTTTCACCCATGGTCACAGCTATTTTGTATATTCCCTCGCGGGCCTCAGAACTCAAGAAGTACGAAAGCTGCAATATTTTGCTATCTGAATTAGTTTTGAGCCACTGCCCGATCCTGCTCCCACTCGGATCCTATTGAATGTACATGAAGGAAATGCAGTTATGACCCACACATTAGGTGAAAGAAGTGCTAACACAGCTCACACATTATCACATCGGAAATATAACCTCGACTCTAGTGTGAGAGATGTTAATTATATGTATATATTACAGGTATTCACACATGTTTTCAGTTAATCTTCTTCTCTTAAAGTAATCCAATGATTTGTAAATAATGAAAAACTCAGCTTTCACACGTGTACTATGACTTAGGCTCTTGATTTGTCCTGAGTGTTAATATCAATTTAGAAAAATGCAAGACTGCGTTCTTACCTCGAGTTCGATGATATCATACTGCAACAAAGGAAGGGAAAAAAGGTTTGTCAGAGATGGTTTCACATTGTTTTGATTATGCAGAGTCAGATTTATTAGTTTTTTCCCCCATGTGCACCACACTTTAAAATGATAGTAGCTAAACAATGACAGCTGAGAAGCAGAAACCGCCTCTTCACCCTTCACCGGATACGTCATAAAAGAAATAATGGAAATAACGCCTTTTAAAGGGCACACTCAGGCATTCATTTCATTGCATAAGCTGTTGTGTAAATCCAGTTCATGGAGTACAAATTGAAACAACAACAGTGATACAGTCCTTAAATGGGAGCTAACCAAGTTTAAACACTCACCAGCTGACTAGCAGGTCTCAGCTTGGTGTCCAGTGTGACGACTCTGAAACGCACTACAGACATATCCAAAGAGACTGTGTGAAAAATGATCTACAGCAGTGTCACAAACCCTGAAGTCTTTTCTCTGCGCTCATTATTTTATATCCCCACTACAGCATTCACACACCATGTAATGGCTTCTCTGAGTTGATGTTTGAGGACACTTTTCTTTTTTTTTTTATTACTTATATTTCCAGCATTAGCATATTGTGCTTATGCTGCATTGTGGAAGCATAATAAGTGTCGGCATGATTGATCATTTTTACCTTGTTGTCCTGGGAGGTAAATGGGTTTGTCGGTTTGGATGAATGTCTCGGGGTTGTAGGATCTGATCAGGACTTTTCTGACTCCTTCTGAGTAAAACATGCTTCCTTCAACTTCCACTTCAAAATCCATCACCTCTTCATTCATCACAGTAGGAACCTGGAACAACATTTCAAATTAGATCTCACATTTAGGCTCATCAGTTTTTCAGTTAAATAATCATCATCAGTGTGTGTGTGTGTGGGGAAGAAGGGGGGGGGTATATACAAAAATATAACCCAAAATTTAGACTGACTGTAAATTAATGCTGTATGTAGTTGTGTAGCTTTGGGAAGCTCACCGAAAAATCAACGCAGGTATGAACATCTTGCATGCACGTGTGCAGCGACACGAGGGTCGTGTTCTTCGCCGTTGATTTCAGGGTGACGTTCACGACCACGGGCTCGGTGAGCTCCAGAACGCTGATGCAGAATTTGGTCTCAGCTCCAGACTGAAGAACTGCGGGAATGGCCACCAGGTATTGCCTGCAGACACAGATTCACACAGACAGCAGTTACCCTCTATGGGTGTGACTTCAAAAACAAAAGGAGAAGAAAAAACTTCCAAATCAGAAGTCATGTTACAAATAAGACATAAAAAAAAAATTAATCATGGGGGCAAACTTACGGTCCTGGTCCTGCTTGACCCACGTGTATCCAACTTACAAAGGCACACAGCGCCCACGTCCACCTCAGAATCCCAGGATGACCCATGACTGACTATGATGCTCCTCAGAGTCGACGTCTGTTAAATAGCCGCTGATGCAGAGACCCAGCCCAGCTGCAGCCACACCTTTGTTCCCCGCCCAATTTGATTTCCAGGATATTGAAAAGAAAATAATTTACATTTCATACTGTTTGAAGTATGCCTCCAACTTTTTTAAACTTATTTTTGTGCACCACATAAAAGAACTCAAAGACGCTGCAGATCCAGGTGATTATTTTCTGTTTACCCTCCATCGGGCTCAGAAACAGATGCTTAACATGACGTTTACCTGACAGGCTACATCTACTTTTAGACATGGAAGTGATGATTATCTGCTGTTTTCCACAAAGACAAACGGGAAAGAAAGAGATGTTTTTATTTAGCGTTTTTCCACACAAGCACTCAAAGCAGTCTAAGGACACTTAGACCTGCAAACTGGAGACTGGAGCAGCCAGATATTGAACCATAAACCTATTTTAAAAGATACAATTCTTAAATGCATTACTGTGCATGCATTCACATTTTTAAAAGAATGGGATTACACAAATATTCATTGGATTAAATATTTTTCTGCTCACTGATCCAATCTAAAAGCGTGGGGATGTTACCCTGGATGCATGGCCTAAACAGAAAGCCCATAAAGTACGCCTTTGGGCTTTGATCGATATGACAGTTTCAAGCAATGCTGCAAACATAACAGATCAAAACTTCTCAGAACAGAGTTAAAGTCTGAAGAAATGATTTTCAGTTATCCCTCCACAATCCATCGCCCTTGGAGTTGTCTGATAAATTCACATAAGCTGTGCAGAGTGCACGAGAAGAAAATACCAAAAAGTCAGAGGAACAAAAACAAGAGCGTGACAACAACAAGGACATGGCTGGAGTTTTGCAAAAATAATGATCTATTTCATATCCCCTTAAATGTCAGCCACTAAATAATTATTGTGAGCAGATAAGAGTGGAGCTCAGCAGCCATCATTATCACTTCCCAAGGCTAAGCACAGGCTTTCTGACACAGAGAGCCCCGTGGAGGCACCAGCGTCTGGCCCTTTTAGTGAGACACAACAACAATATCAGAGCCCAGTTTCCTTGACTCCATGTCAGCATCTCTGCCTGGTCATCTGAGGCTGGCTGTCAGCTTTCTTTCAACTCCAGGTGTAACCTCAAGGGTCTAGTTCCCAAACCACCTACTGTGCTTCCAGCTTCACTCCCGACATTCTCATCTCCACCTAAGGCAGCAATCAAAGAGACAAAGAAACTCCCCGAAAGCATTTAGAGAGCTGCCGTGCAGAAACAGTGACTGGTGCCAAAGGGATGGGAGGTGCAGGAGTGGGGACGATAGGGGATAAGCTCACCTTGAAATGATTTCAATGAATAAAAAACATTTTTAAAATGAAAAATAACTTTCTTCACCCTCTGAGATCTAATTTAATCATCAGTGATCAATGATCCCAATCCTAGTTCAAAGCTCTTAAACCAACATGTTTAAGAAAATCAAATAATACTATATGTTTACTCCTTTTTATTTGCTTTGAGGAAAAAACTATTGCTTTGCATGTTAGTTAGATTTTTTTTTAAAACAGGTTGGTTGGCTCACACAACTGTTGCAGCCAGAGATGTGTCTATGAAACAACCACAGCAGGAGTCCATGCTCTCACTGGCATCATTCAGAGACAAGACCAGTCCAATATTCACCAGCGGAAAGACCTTTACAATTACACCTATCAGATACACTGTGAATGTGTTACTGCGGTCAAAATGAATTACTTTAAGCATCACCATTATATAAATATATGGCTATGACAGAAAATGACAGAAAAGAAAGAAAAGCATGATATATTTTGTTGTCAGTAACGTAGCTGGGATGGGCATGAATCCTTAAAAATGTCACAGAACAAGACATTATCTATTGGAAATGTTGCTGAAATTAATTTGAATTAATTAAATAATTGCTGAAGATGATATTACAAAACATGATCAGAGAGCATTTAAAACCTTTAGCTTCACTGAACTGGCATAAAAATTCAAGTGATAGACGGGACCGCCCTGTACCTCAGAGCCATTCAGCATGTTCGATTACTGAATCAATGCGCGCTGGCTTGTTGGTGCCAGAATTTATCGTTTTCCTGTCTGTGATTGTGTTGATGCAGTAAGGCACATGCTGGTGCATAATCATTTCACTTATTGCAGGGGACAAACGCAGACCCCACAATTCATGTGAATATACATGCTCTAAGCGTTCAGTTTATAGGCCCCAAGAACACTGAACACGTACGTCTGTAACTGACTTTATTTTATCACTTAAACTAAGTGAAAAAGTGTCCATGACACTTGTCCATCCTTCCATAAAAATTATTTCCTCAAACTGCAGCACACTATGTACCAGCCCAATCTCAACTTTCTCGGTCAGGCTGTGCACCTCCATTGCCATCAAGATTTTGGCCTTGGCTGATAAGTTCAGGTTGTTTTTTAAAAAAAAATATTGTTATTGTCAACACTGCAATGGACTGTCTACCTGTTCAGGCTGTACACCACCTCTGTCAGCTGGGATACGTTCTGATAAGCTTGGCCCTGAACTGGAGAAGAGGCTGCATGGAAACTCTTACTCTTTCAGAACAATCGTGTGACTGTAAAAGGAGACAACCAAATACAGATTTCCAAAGACTTCAAGTGTAAGTGTAAACAATACTACATCGGTCTTTTAAACACCTGAGTGAAGGGTGAAGACCAAAAGAATATGATTTAAATGCAAACTTGAAATAACATCGTTCTCCTCAACAAACATCTTCACAGGCCATTACTTTTAGACAAGTTATAACTTAGCACCGTGGCAAGCTGCTTCTTTCTAACAGGTGTTTAAAGTTTGAAAAGTATAAATTTGAGCCTAAGTTGTGATTTTTCAGCCAACTAAATAGTTTTGGCACCCTAACTAAAGCAAAGACAAGGCAAAAAAGAGAAAGAAAATAAATCTACATGAGTAATTCATTTAAGTCAAATATGATCTCACACATAAATAGAAATAGGGGAACATAGGGCCATAGTAAGAGTGCCTTTCTTTCTTAACAACTACAATATACACAAAATACCCCCAGGGCAAATTCAAATAAATATATCAAATATCAAAATAAATATGTTTATATTTTGACAGCCAGAAAGAAACATATATGTCCCCTTTCAGCGGAGGGGACACATTAGACAGTAGACATTCTTTGTTGCTTTATTGCTCTATTGTGTTGCAGGATTAAGTCATTTGTGCATACTTTGTTTTTGTTTTCAGTCTTCATGTAGGTCGGTGTGGGCAAAGGCATTTGCTGATTTTGAAAGTAGAATCTTTGGTAACCACTACCTCCTGAAGCGTTGAAGCTTGTGTTTAAAAAACGATTCAACACAGTTATCTCTGGTGACATCTGGTGGCCAAAAATAAGAAGGACACCTTGAATCTACAAATTAAACTGTACCGCTTGATTATGACTGCCCACTCTACAGAGTGGAGTTCACATTTCTGTCTGATATTTGGCCACTGCTTGAGGTGCTTTGAACATCAATTATTTTGGGTGAAAAAATTATGTCTATTTATTTATTAAATAAAACAAACATTCCTTATTTAAACATAAGATGAGATAACCTTTATTAGTCCCACAAAGTGGACAGTGCAAAGTTACATGGCAAAAATGAGAAAAAGTATCAAGCATGACATCCCAGTGTACTTCAGACCCAGCAACACACTCAGACAAAAACTGGTTCATCCCAAAGACAAAACTCCTAAACACACACTTAACAATGTGGTGTAGTTGTACTGTGTAGCGAGGAATGCCCAGACCTCTACATTGGAGAGACCAAACAGCCACTTCATAAATGCAAGGCACAGCATAGAAGAGCCACCTCTACGGGACAAGACTCTGCCGTCCATCTGCATCTAAAAGACAAAGTTCACTCTTTGAGGATGCCAATGTTCACATTTTGGTCAAAGAAGACAGATGGTTTGAAAGAGGAGTGAAAGAAGCCATCTATGTCCACTGTGAATGGCCATCTTTTAACAGAGAGTCGCCAAGGCCGCCTCGACCTCCTGAGTCCCTGGAACGTAGGAGGAGCCACTGGGGTCTGGGGAACAGTGTCTGAAGGGGGCAAACGTGACCCCTGTGGGGGGTCCCCCCATACAGGGTCACAGGGGCTCTGTCCACCTCCCTCAGGTGCAAGGGGGGAAGACTGTCCTCTGTAAGATGCCAATCGGTCTCTGTGTAGAGCCACTTTCCTCCCTCTAGGGGGCAACTGCACCCTATAAACTACTTCCCCAACTCGTTCCACGACAATGCAGGGCCCCACCCAGGTGCTTTCCAGTTTAGGACAACGTCCTTTCTTAATCCTTGGACTGTAGACCCACACCGGCTCCCCAGCACGGAAGTGACTTTCCTTAGTGGTGATGTCATAATTCCTCTTTTGGCACAATCCCACCTTCACCAACTGCTCCTGGGCGTAGGAATGTGTAGAATCCAGCCGGTCCTGCGGCCTCCTTACGTAGTCCCAGCCTCGTGGTGCTTCTGGCGCGTCTGGGGGCTTCCCAAAAGTTAGCTCGGCAGGGGTCCTCAGCTCTCTCCCTAACATAAGCAGGGCAGGTGTGCATCGGGTGGAGTCTTACACTGCCGACCTATAGGCCATGAGAATAAGGGGAAGATGGTAGTCCCAGTCCTGTTGATGTTCGGAGATAAGGATGGCTAGCTGCTGGGCCAGCGTACTGTTAAACCTCTCCAATAGGCCATTGCTCTGAGGGTGGAGGGGGGTGGTGCGGGTCTTCTTAATCCCAAGGTGTTCGCACATGGCAGCAAATACTTTGGACTCAAATTTATGCCCCTGGTCGCTGTGAAGGGTCACTGTTGTTTCCGAAACGGCTGAACATCCCCTCTACTAATGCATCAGCGACAGTCTCTGCCTCCTGGTCTGGGATGGCATATGCTTTTGGCCATTTGGTAAAATAGTCCATGGCCACAAGGACATAACGATTTCCTCTGTCCGTACGAGGAAATGGACCCATGATGTCCACAGCTACTTGCTTCATTGGAGCTCCTGCTGGTTGCTACTGAAGCTGAGGGTTAGGGTTAGGAAGCTAAGCCTGGGACTGGTCCTGTGGCCCTTTGTGTGAAGAACATGCGTCACAGCTGCGGCAAAAGTCCTCCACATCCCTCTTCTGCTGACCCCAGTAGTAGCCCTAGCGGAGGCGGCGCAGAGTCTTGGAAACCCCAAAGTGGCCGGAGCCAGTGCTCCCATGGCAGGCTTCCAGCACAGCTGACCTCAGCGACCTTGGCACCACAACCTGCCACCTCTCCTCCCTTGTGGCAGGATCCTCCCAGGCACGCTCCAACACCCCCCTCCTTCAGGCTGAGAGCATTAAACTTGGCCCACAGCCCTGTGTTGCAGATAGAAAACCCGGTGACCTCATCCCAAATGGGGCGTTCCCCCCTCTTTAGCCACTGCAGGACTGGCAACAGATTAGTGTCCTGTTCCTGCCATGCCCTCCACTCTGCTGCATCCACCACCAGGAGCGCCCTGCAGGCGGGCTGTGCTGCTCCGTCCAACGCTCTGAGTTCCTGCTCCATCTCCTTTCACTTCTCACAGTAACGGCAGCTTGCTGCATCACATGGGTGGTGACAGAGGGCGTCTGCATTAGAATGGCATGCCCCTGCTCTGTGCTCCACAGCGAAATTGAAGGCCTGGAGCTCCTCCAGCCAGCGAGGGGCACCTCATGCTCCCTGAAAGACATCAGCCACTGGAGAGTCATGGTCAGTTCCTAAAGTGTCTTACCCCTGCCACCACAGCCAGGAGCTCCCATCATTTGACACAGTAGCGCCATTCACTCTTATTCAGGACCTGACTGAAATACACTACCACCTTCTCACCATCAGGTCCGACCTATGACAACACAGCTCCCAGCCCCACGTTACTTGCGTCAGTATCCAGGACAAAAGGCAACGCGGGGTCAGGAGGGGCAAGGACCGGGGACTCTGTCAGCGATCTGCGGAGGGTGTTGAATGCCTGCTGACAGTCCTGAGTCCAGATGAAGTCACGGTCCTTCTGCAGCAGGCAGAAGATCGGTGCAGCTATAGAGGAGACGCCCTTCACAAACCTCCTGTAATAAGACACCAGTCCTAGGAAGCTTTTGAGTTGTTTCTGGTCTGCTTGGGAGGGCCAGTCCTTAATGGTGTGGATTTTTTCCTCCAAAGTGCCAATGCCCTCATGACCCAGCAACTCCACCTCCCTCCTCATGAAGTGGCACTTGTCGGGGTGCAGCTTCAGGCCTGCAGCTGCCACTCTCTCTAACACCTGTGTCAGGGCATCAAGAGCAGCATCAAAGGAGCTCCCAGAAGGTCCAGACCAGAAGGTCGTCCAGGTAAACCAGACACCATTGCCGTGGGACACCAGCCAGCACACTGTCCATAAGCCGCCATGTTTGTTTACATCACATGACGGCGCGCCATGCAATGTCAACTCCATCCTGCTGAAACTGCGGTCATGGCGCGAAAAGTTCTCGGGTGTAGTCTGTTGGGGTTAACTGATAAAGGTTGTCATTATTCTGCTTAGAGGTGTAAAGCTTGTTTGAAATGCAGAATCAAAGACAGCCCTTTGTGTTATCTATCTCATAGTCTGTGGGAAAGAGTACAGTGTGAAATTCA
>VUQR01010846.1:23637-36428 GCA_015108515.1 Hemichromis elongatus | reverse complement strand
GAAAGGGGGGCGAGGGCAATTTGTGTAAGGGGAAAACAGGCTGAAAGTCCAGTTAGGGGAAAGTTCACTCTTGTTTGGTTGGGAGCAGAGGTAGAAGAAAGAAAGGAGCGGAGCTGCCGAGGTCATTCTGCCAGCACAGGAGCGGCAGTGCCATTCAGAGCTGCATGTGCCACTTGTGCCTTTGGAGGGAAGAAGGGAGCGCCTTGGCACCGTAGGAGAAGGGGTTAGAGGATGAAGGAGATGAGTAAGACGTATGCCATTGTGGAAGTTATTGAAGGAGAACAGATTCAACTGGTAAGACAATAAGGCACTCTTGTTTATCAGACTTTGAGTTTTGGTTGGGAGTTTGAAGAGCTGTCGGTTTCTTTTCTTTGTCTGAATGAGTTATTTGAAGCGCAGTGACTCTTAAGTCCCAGCCTTGAGTGCCTGATTATAAAAAGAGGAATAGCAGGGGTGGTGGTGTGGTTTTGTGTGTGTGTGTGTGTGTGTGTGTGCGTGTTTGTTAGCATGTGATGGCTGTTTTCTGCTGGACATGAATCAAAACTGTTGCAGATTTCAGTTAATTTAAGATTTTTGTACTCCTGCACGGTGCACTCAAACTTAAAGGTTGAAAGGACTTAACTGTTGCATTCTCCGACATATCTAGTAGTGGTCCAAGTTTTTCCCTGCTGCTGCAGCAGGTAGACACTGGTAGACAGAGAAACCTACCAAATCTCCCATTGATACTCACGTCGAACACTGATACAAGCAGCCAATACTGTCTTTTTCCTTCTCTTCTGTGAAACAGACAAGCTGTTAGTAAGTCATTCTCTACACAAACATCTAATCATCTGTGTACAGTGTCTGAGTTAACTGTGAGAGTCCTGCATGATGTGTTTGATTGCTTAAATCACTCTAAACGTGTTTACATATCACACTGATAAGGTAAACCGTGGTGATCAGGTTTAGATTGATTAAGTGAGAAGCTGGCACAATAAACTAGCACAAGCAGTAAAAATCAAAATGTTAAAAAAAATAAAAATTAAGAAGCCCAGCTGTACACCCAGCTGTCAGAACACTGTGAGTGGAAGTCACCTGCTAATCCTGATGGGGATTAAAGCAGCAAACTCCATGGAATTCTTGGAATCTCAAAGTTTAGCAAAAGTCTGGAACAGCCCTGAATGCCAGGCTCAAGTGAACAGTTTGACTTGTGCATTGCTCTGCTGAGCCATACCGAGTTCAAGTAGAATTTAGTCTTCAAATTGAATTAAATGGGCCTTTACTGGAGTGGAGAAAGAAGGTGGTGTTCCCAGTCAGAATGTGATCGCTGCAGAGGGATGAGGCAGGGAATTTGGGCTTATTAGAGTTGTGTATTTATGATTCAATAACTCAATCAGCTCCACATTTTTAATTCTGACAAGGTTTTTACAATCATGTATCATTTTTTTAAGTTTTACTTCTAGAAAATGGTTATTTCTTGAGATCCTACAAATTAAATGTCTTTGGTTTTTAACAGTATGGGTACGGTTCTGTCGATGATAATGTTATCATTTAAGTTAAAGTTTTACATTTCATATATTCCTTAGATCTGTTGTGAGAATTGTAACAAAATATCTAACTTAAATACATAGGTCTGTGTGTATATTACTGTCTGAATGTGTTTGATCTCACAGCTCAGACAGTAGCCAGCAGATTAAGCTATCTCATCCTTTGAGCTCTTTATCTTTCAGGCCTCATTAGCAGCGTCATATTTGCCCTTGCCTCAGGGAGTACGACACAGTTGCTTACAAGGCATGAAAAGTTCATTACACTAACTAGATTGTACAATTAAAAGGAAATCACGTCTTTTTAGGAGTCCATACCAAACTAAATCACCATTGTTATACAATGTCTAAAGTGCAAGAGTGTGGAGACCACTGCATGAGTGTGAGTTCAGGAGCTGGTGAAAGCAGAGGAGAGAAATGAGCCATAAAGACAGATAAGATAGATGAGGTGATAGTCAGTCATTTGTGTGCTTGGCACACTGTTCTCAGGTGTGATATTACTGCATTATCTTCTGTTATCTGCTCTTTACATCACAATAAACTAGAACAGTAACGTTATAAAGGGACTTACTGAGGCGTTAGAAAGTCAGGTTTACTTAGTTTTCCTTCAGATTAGTTTTTTTTAAAAATTCAGATAATTTAAACCTTTGCTCATCTCCTATTTTTACTTTGTATTTGTAAGATTTTTGTTTCGTGTCAGATTCTAAATGCACGTGCATGTGTCGTGTGCTTCCTCTGCAGCTCCCACTTTCAAGCAGTCACCTAGATGTGTATGCAGGTCCTGGCATGAAGGGTCCAGCCATTGCTATGACCAGCAACTCCTGTCCTGCCAATCTGACCATCAAGCGGGAACTCTCAGGTGCGAAAGATGTCACTAAGTGATGCAGATTCTGTCGTTCGGTGAAACACCTGTGTGCAGTCATTCGTGTTGCAGCGTGCGTTTGTTGGCACTCTTGATAAGCTGTCTTTTCTGAGACGTGGTGCTTTCTCAGCCATTAGTTAATCACTTTTTGTTATTGCAAAGATGCAGAAGCCCGTGCGCTGGCCAAGGAGAGACAGAAAAAAGACAACCACAATCTGAGTAAGTCTTTCCTTCAAAATGCTATTTCCTTAAATCCTTTTTCCCTTTTTGTTTTCTCACACTGATAGTGTGCAGGCCTTCAGAAGAATTTGCACGTAGCACATACATGCACACAAAGCATTATCTTTCCGATGCAGAAACAGTGTTATACGGCCCGTGTGCTGATTTAGCTGACATAGTCCAACTACTGGGTGGATGGTTAACCTGGTAATTTCTGCTGTCCTTGCACTTAGGTGTAATTGCCTGTGACACTGTGTGTGTGTGTGTGTGTCTGTGTGTGCTTAAATGTTTGACTCTCTTTACACTTTTTGTATATTTCCAGTATGTGCTGATCTATGTTTTTCACTTTCACACTGCAGTGCAAACCCATCGTTTCACCCAGTCTGGGTCACTTTTACTATATTGTGTTGATGCTAAACATACTAAAAAAGCAGCACCTGTAATTCTAAAGAGAACATCCTGCAGTTCCTGTTCCTTATTTTAATGCTTTTGATTCACCTCTACAGTGATAGTGTCTTTAGTCTGCTTTTTCCTTTGTGCTAATTTCCCTTGGTCTTATCATTCTTCTGCAATAGTTGAAAGGAGGAGGAGATTCAACATTAATGATCGCATTAAAGAACTGGGCACCATGATCCCCAAAACCAACGACC
Source organism: Hemichromis elongatus (assembly GCA_015108515.1). NCBI lineage: Eukaryota > Metazoa > Chordata > Actinopteri > Cichliformes > Cichlidae > Hemichromis > Hemichromis elongatus. Next base: position 33,174 of record VUQR01010846.1, on the reverse strand, counting down.
TGTGAGTTTTTCTTAGTGCACCATGTTTTTAATATAAATACAGTTGTTGAAAAGTTACTGACAGGAAGTGAAAATTGCCTGTCTGCTCTCCTGTGTGCTTAGTGATGTGCGCTGGAACAAAGGCACTATATTGCGGGCATCTGTAGAATACATCAAACGTATGCAAAAGGATGTACAGAGGACAAGAGAAGTGGAGAACAACTTCAAAAGGATGGAGATGGCCAACAAGCAGCTGTTGCTGCGCATCCAGGTAACACATTTGTACAAGAGCATGTCCAGAATCATAGAAAATTAATAATAATATTAATAGTAATAAAACTGCCGTTGCTCTTTCCCAACTGTCTAAAGGAGTTGGAGATGCAGGCTCGTCTGCATGGCCTGCCAAGCAACTCTCCCTCTGGCCTGAACACGGGTGACATTATGGCTTCTTATATAAAACAAGAGACCAGCCTAGAGGAGAACCATTCTCACCCCCAGGCACAAGCACATCACCAGCCCCAGCACCTACCCCATAACCAGGCTCATCCTCAGGCCCAGCAGCACCAGTTCCTCTCGCACACACACTTCCACCCTCAGGGCCAGGCCCAGCCTGAACCCAGGCAGCTGCCACCACTCCCACAGCACCTCCAGCCTCAGCCTCCCATTCAGTTCCCAGCTGTGGGCAGCTCCCAGCACTTTGACTTTGCCCAGTCGCTGGACTTGTGCGATGGGATATCAGGGTTCTCGGATGGCATGTCTGGGCTGGGTGACCTGGGCGGACTTGACGTCCAGGCGAGGAGAGGCGACCTAGGTTTCCTTATGATGGACGAGCCTTTGTCCCCTATGGGTGGAGACCCGCTGCTCTCAGCGATGTCCCCTGAAGCGTCTGTCGACTCCAGCCGCAGATCCAGCTTCAGCATAGAGGATGGAGACATAATGTAGACAAGCATACATTCGCTCAGTCAAACACATGAGGTTTCACATAGATTGTAGTAAACATAACTATCACATTTGCAAAACACAAAATGCATACATTACACACACAGAAATGAATCAGCCCCCAGACATGACATCATTTATATCACACAGTTTCAGGAAGCACCAGTGATACTCCTTTGCGGTACATTTAACTTCCTCTCAGTGTCACTAGAAACGGTACACATTCATCATCCAACACATTCACGAGCGCACAAACAGACACGCACGCATACACCTACACACATAAGTGCATGTGAGTTTAACTGAGCAGTTTGAAACTTTGCCCAACACACTGAGCATTTACAAGGTGTGAACCAGCACTGCCAGGTCAGGAGTTATATGGCACACTTGGCCTTGTTTCCATAAAGGTGGCCCTGAATCATAATTGCACAAAGGACAAAACACCCAGTTAATTAGACTGCCGTTATCAGATACAAGAACAAACCAAGTGCATCATCACACGCGATACAAGATAATTTCTGTGCCCCTAACATCAGCTTTTTTTTTTAGTAATCATAAACGATTGAATGAACGATAGAGAACAAAATGCAAACGGCTTTATGGCCCTGCATGCATAATTTATCTTGAGGGGATGCAGTCCAGTCACATTGTTCCCTTCCTCGGGCTGTTAGTTGGCCTGAGGTTTTAGCTGTTTGGTGTCAGACAAAACATTGCGTTAGCCTGCTCAAGTGTCTGTATGTCTATATGTATCCATGTCTTGGGGAACATTACCAAAAAAAACCCTGTAGTTTGCTGCAAAAGGTGGATAATTCAGCTTTTAGCAAAGGCCTTTATATTTACTCCACATCGAGCTGAAATAGTCATCCTCTGAAAAATATGCATGCACATGCAGTCACATAGTGTTGCCCACCTTTATTTTTTTGCACCTCCAGCACTGTCACGATCTTTACTCAAAAACACTGTAAAGTCTGTTGACTTTGGAGTGGGGGTAGAGAAAACCGACTGGATGGCAATCAAAAATCTGAGGGCCATCCATTTCTGTGAGGTGTCAAAACACTCAGGTACTGTAACAGAATACACAAGCAGGCTTTTAAATAGAAGTGGATGTTAACCTGAAATATGTCAGGGTTGTAACCCCTGTCTGTTTGTGCCTTTTTATTTTTGCTGCTCCTCTTCAAAGGCACATGTTTATGGGTCAGAGGTCTTCAGCTTTGACTCTGTATCACATTCATCTGTACCTGTAAATGCTTTAGAAGTTGCTTCTGCATCAGCGTGACCTTGTAAGCGCAGGAGATACAGTTATTTCCTCCCACTAAGTGACCTTTTAAGGTTTGCATTGTAAGTCGAGATGAAGGAAAGAGTTGACATGTTTAAATAGTTTTAACAGTTTCAGACGCGGGATATGCAGAATTGCTGGCTTCAGCTGTCTGTTGGTGTCGCCGTTCCGGTCATTCAGGCATCAGTCATTTATTTATGTTACCGTTCCACGCTGTTTCATCCAGGCATCAACCAAAGCAGACCTGTGTACTCATTCAAACGTGAAGCCAAAATGTTAAGCAGCTGTCAGATTAATGGAACAGAGTGTATGTCTGAAGGAACTAGTAGTGTTATTTCTGTCTGTCAGCAGCTGTAGGCTTGTCTTTGTGACAGTAGAACACACTTGCGTGTATTTGCGGTCACACTCCTTTCACAGACACGCACACTTTCAACACAAGCGATCACTTAGGCAGTACTCACAGGCAGGTGCGTCCATTTTTTTTGTTTTGTTTTGTTTCGTTTTGTTTTTTTGGACACTGACATGATTTTTATTGTTTTTAGCTGGGTACCAAAACATATTAAAGTTACAGTTATAAGGGGTTAAGGTGCAGATTGTCAACTTTATTTTTAAGGGGTTGAACAAAAATATTGCATTTATCTTGAAGAAATTACTGCCTTTTTTTTTTAATACACTGACCCCTATTTTCAGGGAGGCAAATTAATGTAACTGTAAATTCAATTCTTTGATGTCTTGTTGGGGTTCCTTTGCAGGCAATGACTGCTTTAAGTCTTGAACTCGTGGACTAAAGCAGGCGATTTTTCCCGTATTTTCTCTCAAAAGTGTTCGTGCTTTTTGTTGCCAAGCTTCCCCGGTGCAGTCTTCTTCTTTTTTTTTTATTTTTAATCAGAATGTACCGAGCTTCCACTCTCTCAAGGGTTTGTTTTGTTTTTGTAGCCTAAGGCTGATCCGTTTGACTTTTTTGAGCAGCAAATTCAAAAATGCAAATGCCACAGTTGAAATCATCTCCGAGACTTTTTACCCGCTTATACAATGAAGAAATGACTGTGTGAAATGGCTGTAATTCCTCACCGGCTGATGCAATATTTCTGTTAAGAGTCTGCACTGTGATCGCGTATTTTATTCGAATCATTTGTTGTGACACGCAGAGGCAAAATTGTGAGAAATGTGCCACTGTCCACATATGCCTGGAGGTAACTGTAAATGAACACAAAGTGGAGTGAGGCCGCTTTTCAGAAGAGCCCATCGACGGCTTCACTCTCTTGCCTCGTGATTCACGTGAAGCTGCCAGCTGCAGAGGTAAAGCTCGGGTCTGCTGTTCAAACTGTCACCCACTGGTGATTCATTGCTCCAGCCGTCAAAGTGACGACCGGAGCAGGTTTTGCTCAACCTGTGCTGTATCTCTGCTGTGGTAGACTTGGGGTTTACCTATGATTGATATGGTTTATGATCAGAACAGAAATCTATTTAGAGAACGTACTTACACTGGGATTTGTTTTTGATTAAAAGAAGTGTCTGTTTTCTTTATTATTTTGTTTGTTTATTATATCTCCCAAAGCACTGAAAAAATGACATTATTGTTTTTATTTTGTACATGGAAGAAATATGGAATAAGATTTACTTCAGATGTTTATGCCATTTAAATGTATTATATTTGTATTTGATATTTTAGTACTATTTCAATTTTATTCCAAAACTACCCTTTCTTCTCAGAGCCATATTCAGGAGGTGTACTGTACAGGCATTTAAACAATGTTTTAACTGGAGTTGGGGAACCATTTATAAACTTCAAGATTTCAGCTGATTTTAAAAAAGATTATGTATATTTCTGATGCCACTGTTGTATGATTGGGATTTTATTTATCTCTCCTTTAGTTTTGAAATTTGGATCCAGACATAGATGAAGGGTGATTTTTATCATTGGACTGAAATCAAGTTGCTCATTTGATGAATGTAAAGGCTTGCCAGTAGTTCTTGTCAAGCTGAAGAACATTGTTTTTATTGTTTATTTTTTGCCCTACCTGCCTCCTGATTTCCTGTCTTTGGTTTCCATGGAGACTGGAAGATGATTGACTTCAGTTAAACTAGGCCAGGGATTTGTGACTCTCCTGATGTTGTACCACTTTTTGTCATCATGCGGGGTTGTGCTTTTTCCCTGTCAGCTACAACTCCAACTCCTAAGAGCTTTCAGGCTCCCTTCGTTCTTCCACTAGAGGGCGCTCTGCAGAGAAACCACAAAGGGGAAAGGTGGTTGTGAATTTAATGACGTTATAAAAAAAAATTTGAGAACCCATACACTGGCTGAAAGTTTGATTTTCTTTTTTTTTCTGACTTGAGAAATGTGTGTGCGTGCATGTGTGTTACTCACAAAAATATTTCTACACAGCCCTTATTTTAGATAAAGATTAAAATAGCCCCTTCATTCCAAAACAGACACCACAGGTTTTGCCTTCACTGTGATGAATGAAAGTGTCTCTAAATTTGATGCTTGCGTGTGCCATTAGAAATATTCTATGCGCAACTTTTGAATAAGGTGGAAACTTGAAGCATGCAATGCAAATCCACTGATAATGGACTTCAGCCTTTAGCAAAGTCTGTAGCATCTTGTATTTAGCAGTTATTTTGAAATGAATATATGGCGTATTTACTCATTGTGGATTTGTCAGTGGGCACGAGGAGAGATTTTGTTTGTATGCTCTGTCACTGGGTTATTTATTAAAAAATAATCATTCAAAGCAGTATTTTTATATCATCTTACAAAAAATATTTTAAATTGACATGGGAAATAGGGGGGGAAATATATGTACACTTTGTATCCCTGCTGAATTTTGGCCAAAAACACAGCTGAAAAAATGGCTATTTGTTGGTACAGTGTCATTGAAGCATGGTTATGTAACCTACTGACCAATACCAATGTAAGACAATGACTACAAGTGAATTATAGTTTTATGTGCATAAATTCCACTGTTTGTGCCTCGTTTTTATTCGTGTGTGTCACTATAGGAGACAGATTAGAGAAGAAACTTTCATCATGTGTCCACCAGGGAGCGCCAGAGAACTACAGTACCACCCCCCCCCCCTAAAAAAAAAACAAAAAACACAATCCAGGAGTCTCCTTCAACTCTGCTCTCCTGTAACGCTATCACAGCGGTCACAGAAAGGACTGGGCTGCTGTGCAATTAACCTTTTTAAATGCTACTTGAATAACTAATCAAAAATGTTGCTTCTTCACAAAAACCAACCAGAATTTAATTTTTTCAAAATAAAACAGCAGCAAGTGTTAAAGATACTGATTGGATAGTTTGGCCCCTTTAAAGGATAATTAAAAATGTTTATTAAATGAAAGAATTGCATGCCAACTTTCCCAGCGCGCACCTTTTAGTAAGAAAGTATAAAGGGTATGATAATTACATTTAATGTTGTCACTTTATTTTCTTACCTGCCTCTTGTTTTTTCTTGAATTTTCCTCCTCTTCTACTGCTCGTTCCATCATCTCCTGATGTATTATAACAGAGCTGCTTCAGGATGATCCATAAACCATTTAACAGCCTTTTCTTAAGTTAATTCAGAGTAATCTTATCCCTTATCCACACACACACATATACACACACGCACGCACACACACCCGCTTATGCCGCAGAGCATGTTAAAGTGTGGCAATAGTGTCTGCAGCCCATCCACAGGCCCATTCTCCTGGGTCTTTATGATGCTAATGTACTTCCCAGTCTAATAAATCCCTGTAGAGCTGCAAAGAGTAGATCTTATGGCTCACTCAGATCACCACCTTTTCGCCCGTCTCCCCCACAACACACATACACGCACTGCTATTACTGCTGCAGAAATGCCTGCCTTGCACTTCCACTGATACTTGGGTGGCTGTTTAGTGAGTAGGAGCGAGGGACAGGGTCGAGACAAATCAAACACGAAGGTGCAATTTAAGAGATGCTGGCACGGAAATGTAGAGTCTGGCCCTGGCACAGTGTGCTCGTAGGTGGGCGAGCGAGAGGAGGCACTCATGACTTCTGTTACTGATGGATTGACCATCTTGAATGGGGTAGGGCATATTACCCCAGGCATCATCTTATCCTTCTTGAAGAAGAAGAAGAAGAAGCAGTAGCATGGTTAACAAGCAGTGGACAAAGAGCTCCACCCAGAGCTCAGGGTAGAAACCTATGTTGGACTGGGACAGAAGGAAGCGTCATTCTCTCCTCCAACCAATCCTCTCATTTATCCTCCCTCCTCCTCACCCCAACTTCTGCCCCTACATGCAGCCCCCTTCCTCCATAGTCTTCTTCATCTTCTAGTTGCTGATTTAGTGTGTGTGTGTGTGTGTGAGAGAGAGTCCCACTTACATCCCTGGGGAGCAGTGTGTCACTCAGCTTGAAGCCCGCGGAAGAGGGGTGAAAGGGGGCTGATTGAGCTAATTTAGCCCCTGGATGGGAGAGCAGGAAAGGCCTCACCCTCTGCTAATAGACAGACATCAAAATGGAGATGAGGGGGAGGGAGTGGTGGGAAAAGGGAGTGGGAGGAGAGTGGAGGGAGGGGGCACGATAAAACTGAGGCGACTTTTTGATGGATTTATCTCTTTTTGTCCAAGGCGATGTGGAGGGAAAAAAAAAAAAAACTTTTATGAACACTGAGTGACATTGCGAAGTTGGTAAAGGTTTATGTGTGTTGCCTGGAATTAAAACCTGCTGATATTACTTATTGATCCATCCTCCTCCATTAAGATACCCTCAATCACAGCCTTCTTTATGATCTCTCCTGCCCGGGCCACTCACCGCACATTCTCCTTTTGACAGGCAGGCTGCAACTCACCCCAAAACTACTGGCTTTTACTGCTATGGATGGAAATTGGAGACACTTTTTATAGCCTTTGTAGGCATGAATAGTCTTGTAGGCTCTGATGGCCCATTATCAAAAAGCCTCTAATGAAGATGGCACAATGACACAACATTGATTTTTTCCCCCCTTTTCCTTTAGATTCATAAATCATCACCATTGAAGTTTGCACTAAAGTTTTGGGGCACCTCTGAAGTGCTGATGTCCACGTATTTCTTCCCACCCACCCCTAAAAAAAAAGTTCTTCCCCTCTGTAAGGTAAAACCCAAGTCCCTTCAAACCACCAAACAGGCTAAAGCCAACACTCTTTCCTCGCACACTGTCTCTAACTAACTAGGCCTCAACACTATCGTCGCGCACCTCCCTGTCCTTCTTCATTCCCTCTCCTCCTGCCCCTCTTTATTCTGCCGCTCCTTTGTCCATCTTCCTCTACATATTTAATACTCTCCACTGACTCCTCTCAACCCCTCGTGCCTCTATTCCTGAAAGAAAAAGGGGCTCAAATTGGCTGGAGAGATGAATAATGTCCCCGCCATTAATAGTGGCGCGGATGGATCAGTCTTTTCATGTGTGCAGAGGTGACGAGATGAGCTGCGGGAGAGTTGAGGGCCGGCTGCAGCGGTGCTCTTTCATTCTCGAACTTTTGCTCAGACTGCGGCGGAGGCAGAGAAGAAATGAGGAGTAATTTTGAAACGAGATGAAGCTTTGCAAAGACGCAAAGAGTAAGATGGGTTCGTGAGCTGAAATTGCAGCAAGTTCTGCTTAATTTTTTTAAAAGAGTTTAAAAGGAGTGTCAGCTGAGATTTTTAGTTATTTTTTAAACACGCGTAAAAAAAAACAAAAAAAACAAAAAAAAACACACATTTTGTGAAAGCTGTTATTCGGTTTTTGTGTTTGCCTAACATAGTAGCATCGTGTGTTCTTATTTATAGGAAAATTTAATTCTATTACCACAAATAAGTCTTAAAGTAGCCTAATTTCTCCCATATGCTCCCAATGGTTACTTTTTCTTCTGCATGGCCAGTAGGGGGAGTTAGTGGTCCACACCTCGGTTGAGCCCAGTGGAAATGGAAGTCAAACACAGCCTGACAGCTCTCAGCGCTGAGAATGAATATGTTGTTTGGAATGGCTTGAATGTCATTTGCTGACAGAAAGAACATCTGGTGCAACCTTTGTCAAATTAAGACACGGTGTCCCTCTCTAAATTCCTCCAGAAGGCTTCTCGGGAACATAATAGGCAAACTGTTGTTCGGCTCCTAGTGAGAGATCAGAGCTGGAACACAAATATTTTAACATCTTTTTTTTCCTCTTTTTTTTTGATTGAAGAGGTGCTAAAGTAAGCTTATCATTATTAAGACAAATAATGTGCCTGACACCGATTTGACACATTTTGAAGGTTAACTGCATCCTTTTCTCCTGCAGTTGACGGCATGCCCGTGAAAGTGGTGACTCCTCTATCATATCTTTATTGGAAGTTTTGTCAGATCTATCATACACAGTGTTCATGACCTTGACAACAAAATCATCACTCTAAGAAAAACATTTTTTTTAAACCCCCCAAACTGAAAAACACGAAGATTACTAACTAACTAATGGTCTGGCACACAGGCATCATTCTTTACTAAGCTCATGAGATCTATTTGTTCTTTTGCTGTGTTTGTTTCTCTATCTGCCAACCCGTCCAGCCATCCACTCATCCATTCATCCGTCCATCTTGCAAATCCTCGTCTGTTTCGTTCTGTGTTGTTGTTGAGCGAGAGGCTGTTTCCATGAACTTACAATCTGAAGGTTGCGAAGATTTGACTCCTTTTTTTTTCATACCTCCCTGAAAAGCAGCGTAGATTATACAGCCTACAGCTTTTATCACATGTATGCCCTTCTTCAAGCTTCTTTTTTATTCTCGTCCTCTCGTCTCCCGCCTTTCAGAGACCTGAAGATAACGGCACGGCACATGACGCCATTGTCCTCCCTCTCTCGTTCGTAGGTGGAGATTTAAAGTTCTGCTTTAAAACTGCCACTTCTCCAATCCTACTTAACCCCCCCCTCGTCTTCCTCCTCTTGTCTCCCCCCTTCCTCCTGAGTATACTACCTAACCCTTCTGAACTTCAGTCGGAGTTACTGAAGACCCGGAGTACACTGGGGAGTCAGCTACACCACTGAGAGAGAGACAGAGATAGACAGAGACTTAGCTGCCTGCTACTCTACCACTCTCTCCGGTAATAAGAAAAGTTTCTGTTCTTTTCTGTGTTACAGCAGGGAGATAAAACTAGGGATCACTCACACTCACATGCACTTTTTTTTTTTTTTTGCACAGACGCACACATGAAACACAAAGCTGTGAAGATACGCGCACACTCACACACAAAAAGAGGCACGTTATGGACAAAGTTGCTCTCTCACGCACACCTTGTAGTATGAGGCTTTTTGCTCAAACTGCTGCATACAGACAGAACCCCCCCCCTCCAAAAAAAAAAAAAAAAAAAAAAAAAGGGAACAAAAAA
>VUQR01010846.1:0-21261 GCA_015108515.1 Hemichromis elongatus | reverse complement strand
GGGAGCTTGTTATTTTTCTCCTAAAGCAGCTGTTTTATTAAAAAGGGGATTTCTCTCAAAGTGTTCAACAGTCTACGGGGCTTATTTGGTCAGGCGGAAAAGACCCGCCATTTTGCAAAAATTAAGGCCATTTTTCATTCTTTACTTTGCTCCAGCTGTAGGGCTCTAACAGCACGAGCAGTAATCCTGACTGAATAAGATGACTTCCTTTTTCTTTTTCTTTTATTTGCGGTTTGTGTGCCATCGATCCTTAAGAAGTCATAGCAAACATATTTTCTGGCAATATTTTTGCTCATGTGTTTAAAGTTTCAGAAGAGCAAATATGGGTTTGGTTGAGAGACGCAAGTGTCACTCACCCCAGCTCTTCCTCTCTGAGGTGCCAATATTGCCAATATTAGGTTAATGCTTCAAAACTGGGACTGAATATCTCCGTGACTCCTCGTGGCAGGTTCGGAGTAAGAATACAGCGTGTTTAAGTGTGGGTTCGCATGCGTGTGTGTTGCTGGTGTCTGTTCTGCGCGTTCTATAGGTTAACCTGCCGAACAAGACCCGAGCGGGAACAGCGCAAATTACAAATTACCTCCCTTATTAGGCCTGACCCCAAATTTCCTTTCATGAATATTCATTATAGTAGCCGCTCTGCATGCCAAGAAATGAATTTGCCCTCTTCACAGAGTGGACTGTGAATAAGGAATGATTAATGAAATTCAGCATGGTATGAATCCATCATTTCTGGGATGGAGGCCGGCCTGGTAATAAGGATCCAATTAGAGCCACAGTGGGTGGGACACAGCGGGAACCATGGTAAGACAGAGCTTGTAACACCTACACACACACACACACTTGTACATACCCACTAACACACTCAGTGTTTTGCTTTTTTTTTAATATCCAAAATTCATTAGAAGAAATCTAAAAGCATCAATTTGTTGCAGTCAGAGCAAACTTTACTAGCATCTTCCTGCCTTCGTACTCCCTCTTCTCACCTGGCTCGCGGCCGAGCTTTGGGCAGCACAGGCCAGCTTCCCACTTTTAGCTCTGCTGGCACCTCCACCTCTCCTGGTTAATTTCATGTTCCGGTGCGTCCTGAGATGGCTCATCCTGCTCCCAAATATTTGTGTTGGAAAGACCAGCTTAACCTGGAGCTGGCTGCCGGTTCCCATCCATGTGTTCACCACACACAAACACAGGCACTGTCACACACTCATAGGCACACAGGTAGGTTTTGTGTGCCCACAGATGCAATTTGTGTATAGGAACTGATGTGGAGCTTCTGATAGCAGCATGTAGCTTCTACCCTCTTGGCCAGCTTGTCAACCATTTGGCCAAGTTACAGAAGGTTAATGGTGCAGCAGTGTTTACCACTCAAGTGCGACTGCCGTGTTTACAGGCGGACGCATCAGTGAAAATCTTCTCGCTTTTTACTTAGCTGTGGAAAAAAGAAATGGCTCAGATCTCCCTCACCTTCTCTGGGTTTGTGTAGGGACTCAGTGCAAAGGGAAATATATTGTTCTACTAAGTCCATGTTAATTGAAAATAACCCATGTTTCACCTGTGGCCAATGTAAATTCCACTTCCTGGAACATCTTTATTGTCCATTCATCTATTTCCCCGTGTCCTCTCTCCTCTCCCTGGCTTTAATGAGGTGTTTGGTTCGTCTTCCTCATAAACTAAAACCTTTTAGATGAATTACATCTCCTTAAGATTCATCTCCAGCAGCGTGGCTTCTTTTCCCCCTTTTATGATTGTATTTAATCCACATCACATCTTTATTCAGAACAAATACCCCCCCACACACAACCCTCCGCATGACACCTTGCGGAGCGCGGGCAAAGGAAGAGGAATGTTTCAGTGAAGGTAGAAAGAGAGAGGGGGAGAGACGAGAAGATGTGCCAGCGCAGCCGGCTCAGCCTGTTCTCTGATGATATCCTCGATAAGACTTTTAGCTAATTACGGACTGCTGCCTGTGAATGCAGCTTCACTGAAGAGAAAGGCAATGAACCTGCCTGCTAGCTCAATAGAGAGGCAGCAGGAAAAAAGAAAGGGGACGCGGCTGTTGAAAGAGAGACAGATTAACATTTGTTCTTTTACATGCCTCCCTCTGCCACACACACAATAACTTTGCTTATACTAATTAACAATTAGCAAAGACTGGTTGGCTAATTGTGTTATTGCTCCTAATCAAGAGGCTAATTACCAGAATGTCAATTCAGATTTAATTACTAAGTGCTTTGTTAATTCCCACCGAGCATAAGTTACCCTTTCTCTCTCTCCCTCTCTCTCTCCCCCTTTTTCTTTCGCCACCTTCTCTGCCTCTCTTTCCCCCTTCTTTTTCCCCCTTGTTCCAAGTCGAACCTTGAGTGTGTTCTGAGGTCCTGTGTTGGGACTGGGAGGAGCGGGTAAATACAGAGATAAATGAGGCAAGGTGTTTGAGCAGGGGGACCTGGAGGCAGAGGCATTAATGAACAAGTTTTTACCACCGGGCCCCCAATTAGCTCACTCTCTCCCACCAACATCACAGAGAGGACAGATCCACAAAGATCCACTCAGCCCCAGCCTCCCTCCTCCTCCTCCTCCTCCTCACCACCTCCTCACAGCTGTCCCTGACACTCCAGCTGCACCGAGCTCCTCGGTGACCTGATTGTGAATCAGCAGGTGCACTTAAGCAGTTTTAATAATTGTATATTTTAGCTATTTAACACAGATTCTAAGCTCATTTCTTTAATAGATGAAAGATTTTTTATTTTGATTTCTCGCAGTGCTGCTTTTTCCCCCCCTTCTTCTTCTTCTTCTCTGACTTTTTTTTAAATCTTAGCCATACGCATGCTGAACCTTCACATTTGTGGTAATAAAGGTGCTATTACGGTATTTTTCAGTGACAGCTTCTTTATTATTATTAATTTTTAAGTGGTTACCGTTATAATAATGGCAATAATAATAGTAATCCGTATTTTTCACACTAGCGTTTCCACTCTTGCTTCAGTGGCTTAACTGTCTTTTTTTTATTTTTTTTACCTGCGTAATTCATTCTGCTGATCTATGAGGCTCCACATCACGGTTTGGGGGATTTGAACATGGAATTAAATGGTCATTACTTGTCTCCCTGCCTTACACGAGGCACGCAAACCACAATGTATCATACACACGTGCATACTTAATCACATGTGTGCTATATTCGTTCAGTCAGAGAAAGCCATTTGTCTCTCTCTGCCTGTGTTTTTCTATTTTACTCGGTTAAAACACTAAATAATTAGCGTCTATTGAACAGAACGTTTAAACACAGTGCTTGCTGTAAATGTTGCTTATCTGTTACCTGCCTCTGTATGCAGGCATTTCATCCAACCACAGTTTGGTGCTGTTGTCTTACTATTATTCATCCCCTGGACCACTGCTGAAGATGGGGGGTGGGGTGGGGGGTGGGGGGTGAATGCCTGCATGCGTGTGTGCACACACACAAAAACACACGCGCACATCTCTGTCTCAAAAAGAGCAAGCGCTTTCACTCTCCTCTCTAACTGCCTGGCTCCTCATACTCCTGCCAAAATACCATAAGACAGGGTATAATATATATAATTATCCCCACTTACATTAGCCATTATGCCAGTGGAGCATTGCCTGCAGAATGACACACGACCTGTCAAGACTTCATTCACGCCATTAATAAGCGTCATTAGTGTCTGCTTTGAATACCCCTCTTGCACACTGCAGTCATTTCAACATGTCATAGATTTTAATTTGAGGGTAAAAATAGCTGTGAGGATATTATGCACTCTCCCAGCCAGTCTTTGTGGTCTTCTGATGGGGAGGAAGTTCACAGTGTGACCTTGGATTTTCTCTTTATTGGAATTAGAACCATTACTGTTCTTTAGTGCTGGAGGCCAGCTACTAGCACCAAAGCTGCTATGCTTAGTGTGTGCCTTCTTTTGTGATGTCCATCAACAGCATTTGAAATCAGAATTTCAAAGCATTAGTTTGTCACAAAGGATGTTGAGGAAAATGACCATCTTGCGCAGGGTTATACAAAGTGGGTTTACTGCGCTAAATTATTTCAAAAACAGAATGCACTAAAGGACATAATGTCACGGTGGCCTGCTGAGAAATGTTAGCTGCTCATCAGCCATTTCGACTACCATATAATGAGTGCCTTAGAAAAGAAAGGAATTGTGATCTAATGGTAAATCTTTACTAATAAACAGAAATGGTAAATTTTAAAACATCAAGTAATATAACTAATATAATATAATATACATTTACATGAAATTACAAATATTATATATTCTTGAGCAATCACTCATTTCTTAAGTGTTGAAAGTTTCTGTCAAGTTGATCCCCCACAGGTTCAATAATGTTATGGCTGATGGAGTTTGTCTATTCATGGTATTCAGTCAATACCATTCATAATTGCATCAATTGTGACAAGATCCCCAACACTACTGGCTAAAAGGCAACCCCAAACCATGACAGAGCCTCCACCGTGTTTTACAGATGGCTACAAATAATCACTTTCCTGACCTGCTCCGGGTATATTGGTGACAATTTCAACCAAAATTTTCATATTTCGATAAATCACTCCATCCCTCCACTGATTTTCAGTCCGTTTTTTTTGTGTAATTTGGCGTACTTTTCTCCCTGTGTGCCTTTATTAAGAATAGCTTCTTTAAAGCCAACTTTCCTCTGAAACCATTTCTGATGAGGCTTTTGTGATGATTTAGTAGATGGACCAGCGGAAAGGCCGGGTCTTTTTTTACTAAATTGTCCATTATGTGTACAAACAAACCTCATTCATTTAATGAGTTAGGTTACATTTTTAATGTTAAATAAAGTTAGAGTTAAGTCGCTTTAAAAAAATCTTTTGAACATGGTCAGGTACAAGGACTGGACAAAAAAGAAGTGAAAGTCACCAATGTCCAGAGAAAAACCTTGAAAGACCTTCGGAAAGCCTGGAGAATTATTGGTGATATTCCTACTTGAGTTATAATAACTTTGTGACCTCAATAATTAGCAATATCCTTATTTATTTATAGGATAGTGTTTGTTTTGTAAAACAGTGAAAAATGTGATTCAACAGAATGTTTGTGGCATGACTTGATCCACCATGCTTGGTTTCACAATCAGGAAGTAGTAGGACAAAAAAGTAAACATGAACAGCCTCTAAGGAGAAGTTCCCAAAAGTTGAGTGACTTCATATTGACTATGTTAACTAATCAGAAAATGATTAGTTTGAGCATGGCTGCTTTGGTCTGTTAAAGTGTTTTGGATCAGACACTGAACCTCAAATTGCACTGTAGCCACCAGTTAGTATGTTTGAATGGGTAAATGTGGTCAATAAAACTAGAAAAGACCTATACAAATGCCAGTCTGTTTACTTTTTATATAAGATCACTAACACACTAACCCACTGCCATCGAGAAACACATTCACCAGGCTAATTATCTAATTTAATTAACATATAGAAATTTAGTTATACCACAAATAGGAAAATATAAATGTTAAGCTTAAAGCTTACGTTCATGAAAGACTTTGATTATTTTTCCTTAGCAGGCCTTTAAATGTACATGGTGTTGTTTAGCCATAAGCTAGCTCTCTTATCTGTTTTTAGTTCCAGTGCTAAGCTAAATACCAATTAGCTAGATGTCATTTCAAGCAATATTTCTTTAAATAACAAACGTTTATCAATATTTTTTATATGAATAGCTAATCTGTGATGCGTAGCTCACATATATGTATATATATATATGTATATAATATTTAAAAATGAATAAATTAAATTTAAAAAAGCAAAATGTATCATGCACATCAACAATTAATAAAATTAGTTTTTAAGTATTTTTCCAGCCCACATACATTTACAAAAGAAATCCCTATATAGTATTTTTTTAATTCAAAAGTGGAATTGCTCAGACATTGGGGGCTGATGGTAACTTTAAACAGTATTAAAGGCTACAATTTATGAAAGCTCTATAATTATAGTCCTATTTTACTTGTTTGCTCTCATCTGTGATGCTTCAGTTGATGCAGGCCGAGCAACTTTTTCTCGTATCAAGACCTAAATCTGCCATCGCGACTCAAGATAAGTCACCCACAACAGTGTAACATATCTTTAGAAAATCTGTGCTATCTCGAGGAGACACTGTAGGATAACAAAATGCTTACTCTGTTACTCTTACCCTCATTTCAGTGCTGATTAAGTGTTTAGCCAAAGTGTGCTTGTGTGTGTGTGTGTGCGTGCACACATCCGTGCCAGTATCTCAGAGTGCGCTCCTATAAAAATGGGTCTCTCTTTCTCTCTGTGTATGTGTGGCACATCACCTCAGGAATTAGAGACACCGGGGAATCTCCCACAGGTACAAGACTTGATGAGTGTGTACGCCTGTGTGTGTGCGTGAGACAGAGAGAGAAAGACCGTCCCACAGGTATGATCGTGTGTGCGTGCCTCTGTGTGACTGTCCCACAGGTACACAGAGTGTTTGAGCCTCCTGACAGGCTGAGTCTTTGATCGTTTGGTGAGTCAGTCCTTGCTTGCCTCGCCTGTGTGCAACTGCTGTAGGGGCTAATTAACCAATGAAAGGACTTAATCACTAGAGCCTGCTGTCAACTGTACACCTTGGCTTGCTTTCAGTAAAAAAGGGAGGTTGCAGCGTGGGGGTGCCTGTGCAAAGGAGGGAATTAAAAAAAAAAAAAAGAAGTGTTTATTTCATTTTTCATATGAAAAGCGGCTGTGTGTTCAAATAAAGTTATTATATTCATCAGTTCTGCAATTAACCACATGGTATCTTTAATTTCTTTCTGCAGAGAGAATTATCTGAGGGATTTAAAAAAAATACTGGAAGAAAAACTAAAAGAGATAACCATTAATCCTGATCAGTGACCCATCACAGCTTTCTTCTGAAAAAGACAGAAGGGGGGAAAAATGGAATGGAAAAGGCGAGGTGAGGAGAGGAGAGAAGAGAGTGGGTATGGACGACTGACTCACCATGAACCTCTCCTCCATGTAAAGAGCCAATTAAAGCCAGGAGAAGCCTCTCTTGTTGTCCCAGTCACCTGCAACACGGTGACCTCTTCTCCTCTGACACTCCCCTTCTCTTACCTCCCATCAGCAAACTGCCAGTCTGGCATTCATGCTGTCACGGCTGTTTTACCTTTGCCACCCCCACACCAGTAAACATACATTACATAACACAAACTCACATGTGTGTGTTTGTATATGTGTGTAGCGCTGAAGATGATGACCTGCAAGTGGCCACTAAATTTACTTTGTATTCACAAGACCCCGTAATTAGAGAAACAACGTCAAGCACAGAGCTGAGTATTTTCGCTCTGAGTTGAACCCTGCTGTTCAGCTCTGAGAGGAAGTGTGTGTGTGTGTGTGTCTGTGTGTGTTAGAGAGTGTTGTGCTGGTGTGTTTTAATTGATTTATTTTGTGTTGTCACAGGCAGTGTGATCTTGTCAGTGTGTCTTCATGCAGATGTCTCTGCCCTTTGGAGGCTTCTCTGACTTATTTTACTGAAGGTGTCAAATGTTATTTGTGTGCTACGAGTCACAACCCTGTAGATTCATTTACAAGTAGTCTGCGAAACTAAAATAGAGTTCTAGGTTTCTGTTTATATAAAATGTGATTTTTAATTAAAAAAACATAGAAGATTTAATAATGAAGCGAAAGTGTAGGGAAACTAATGGAATATCATGTAATAATTAATCCACACACAGGTGCAGAAATAAAAGTTATGGTTTGGTAATTACCTTCCTAAAAAGACCACAAATCCAGAGAAACATAAAAAAGAAAATCTTCAAATAAAACCAGCTTTACTGAACAAGCAATTACACACATTTGGGAATTAAAGTAATCTCATTACACGTGAAAAAAAATACTTTTAAGAAGCAGCAAAAATTGATTTTTTTTTAATTAAAATATTCCTAACATATTTAAATGACATGGATCGTTTCTTTTTTTCTTTCCAGGAGCGCGGGAGCACGCAGAGACATTTCAGTCAACTTCCTGTAGCTCGGAGACTCAACACCCCCAGCTTCTATTAAAGATACCAAGGCCCATCAGGACAATGCAAGGTCCAACCAAATTATACGCAGCATAAAAATAAAATAAAAAAAACCACACAGACAGGCCTTTTTGAAAGAAACGACTGTAATACTTTAATTTGAATAGTTATTTAGCCAGCAAAATACAGTTACACAATAGCTCAAGTGGACAAAAAAGCTTACAAAAACCTTGACAATATACGGGCTGAATATAGTCAGGCCATTGAAATGGGCAGACAAAAGCAAACCTGGCAACCAACAGAAAAGAGGCTCAGGATTTAATCTGCATTCGGGTGATACAGACTTCATGTCCTTGCAGAATACCCCGCTTATAAAGAACTACAAGAATAACATTATAGTGTGGTAGTATTATACACTTAAATAAACCCCACAACAACAACAACAAAAAACCCACTTTTTGTTGTTGTTTTTGTTTTTTCAGTGTGGCTGTTTTTAGGATTCCACTATCACACATCTGTGTTTCTACTAATTATTTTTTTTTTTAAATAAATAATAGGTATTAGTATTTTAAGTCAATCAAAAATAAAGGAAATCTCTATTAAATACATTCATATGTAGGAGATATAAAAAGATTTGACTGTGAAAATAATTCTGCATGGACGTTATTTCCTTCCTCAGGTATTTGTTAGCCTTGTGGATGATACTTGTCTAAAGAGAAAATCTTGTTTTTTATACTCTAAAAAATTCTGAATTTTCATAAGATGGAAAGAAAATTGGACATTTTTATGAAATTTGTCACATCAGGAAGATCACAGATGGAGCAAGAAGCATCAGTGAGAGCTCTGTTCCACTTCCAAGAGCTTACTAGTGAAATGAGTCAGCGTCCAAATCATAAAGACCTCAGATATTATTATTACTTACTGGTGCCACAAATGCAGAAAAAATAAAATAAAATATATATATATATATAGTGCCAGCAGATTGCCTTTACGTATGAACAGGGGGAAACTCTACAAGCATCTGTCCCCTGGCTGATACACTCGTGATTTTTGAAGAGTAAACTTTTCTTTGCCAACCGAACTAGTTCATCCTGAAACTTGGAAATAAAGAAGAGATGGAAGGGGGTGATGGGATTTGAGAAGAGAAGCAGGGAAGCCATTTAAGAAGGCAGACAGATAAGAACAGATGGTACAGGAGAGAGGACTAAGTGGAGAACTAATAGACGGTGTGGGAAAGTGATGAGAAATGAGTTGCAGGCTAAATACCCCCCGCCCCATTTCCCTTCTCTCATTCTCTCCTTCAGCTCTCCTCTGAATATGAGTGACTGACAGGGATGTTAAGTGCCGTTTGACACCAAAGATGGAGGTGACTGTGTGAAGGTAGCTATCTGACTGAGAGGTCTTCAGTGTGTGTGTGTGTGCGCGTGCACATGTTAGAATGGGGTTGTGTAATGAATTAGAGACATGGGTCCGATTAAAATGACTGGTAATTTCTCTGGGGAGATGAGAGCCTGGAGCAGCATGAATCAAACGACTGCTAGGATGACTCACCAACACCATCTCCTGTAGCCTCAGGCAGAGAGACGAGGTTTGGGCGGAGAGGGCTGCAGAAAAGTGGACAGTGGACTGAGAGAAGAGGTGGGCGAGGCGAAAAATAATGGTGAGGAGGGGGTGCATAGGTGGACGGATGCACGGTGATGCGAGAGGCATGCGACGTGCTATCCAAAGAATTAAAGAAGATCCAAAGAGTTCGATTGGTTTCAGTCTGCCTCATTGCATGTGACAGCAGCATGGCTAAATTACCTCATGCTAAAACTCAAATTAAACAGGGCATATAGTGAGAGTGAGAGACAGTGAGAAAGAAAGGAGCAGTAAGGGAGAGAGCGACAGTGTGTGCGGCATGTGGAGATGCCTCTGAAAAGAGTGTCCATGGTCACATTAATGCAATTTCTCTCTCGATCCCTCCATTCCCTGAGCCCAGCCCTGGATAATGAGCTAGCGAATGCTCTCCCTTCACCTCCCCCCCACTGGGCCTACCTGCTGTGCACAAAAGGCTCCGAACGCTATTTTTGGAGCCCCTCTTCTCATTTATTTCCTTGATTTGGTGATGATAATAATCATTGTGGCTTCAGGTGCCATATTCAAATTAACTGCCATTCCTCCAGTGCTATCGGCCCAGCATCACCCTGCCTTGCAAAAAGTGTCCCTGCACCTCCCTCCGTCTGCTGCTCCCTCCCCTCTCCTGGAAGCAATACAGAAAGCACTGAAGCAGCGCGGCTTGATATGTTTCCTTGTTGAGCTTATTCAAATCAGGTGTTTGAAAACTAACCTTGTTTGCATTGTACCGTCGTGTGGCAGAGCATCTACAATTGACAATTTACTGATACAGGCCTGGGTGCAGCAGTGCTGTGAATATGAAATGAATTAGATTCCCGCCTGTAGTTATTCAGATCAGAGTGTAACATGATAGCTTACATGAGTGGGTTTGAATGGAGGTCTAACTAAATAAATTTGATTTGGAAAAGGGTGTGTTTGGCAGATTGTGCCACTCACCAGGTGCTGCCACGGATAAAGCAAGCAGTTTATTGTACATAATAGGATGCAAGAGTCTTTACATATACATGAATTCTATTAAGCATCGCCGGCACTGGAGGGAGGCACAAAAGGCAGCAGCGCTCGCCGGGAGGAGGTGAGGGAGCTGCTCACATCCATCAGTGTGATAAAGAGATCTGTATGCGTAATTCTCTCTCTCGCAGACACACACTCTCTGTGTTTGCGTGCGTGTGTGTGTTCTATTAAAAAAAAAAAAAGGCCATTGTGCTGTCACTGTCACTTTGCACTTTTTTTAGGAACAAAGAAAATAAAGTGTTTCTGTGAAACAAAACACCTGGGGGATAGCTGTCACTGCAGAGATTCTTCACAGTGCAAAAAAAAAAAAGATGTATATGTGTGTGTCTGTACATGCATGGTGTCACGTTGGTGTGTGTAGGTTTAACCTAGGGCTGGTTGAAATCTTGGCTGATGTGAGAACTTTTTTTTGTCAAAATATTTGTGCAGGCTGCTACAGTACCAGTGGAGTCTTACATTTTTTTTTTTTTTCAAACGTGAAGTTTTCAAGAAGTAGAACAGGAGTGATTTCTACACTCTGTGACACTTCCTTATGTGGGTATGTTGTGTGTTTTATCTGCTTTAGCTTAGCAGCTGCTGTGGGTGATCTGGGCTGGTCGGGGCTAATGGCTGACTTGTTTTCTGGTCCAGCTGAGCTCTTAATTACACGACTGAGCTTGTTATAGCCTAATTAAAATGGTAAAACACAGGGCAGAGAGAGAGGGAGAGACTGAGTGAGTGAAAGAGCAGCGAGAGAGAGGGGAGCGAGTTAGACTAGCAGCACTCAGTCCCCCCCTCTCTCTCTTTCTTTTCCCTCCCCCTTTATTAAACTGTTAACCCACAAGCCCCCAATCCCCCCCCATCTGCCCCTGGCTATTTGGAACAGGCCGCGAACTGCAGGCCTACATTTCAATAACACATTTTATCATTTAACCTCTAGTTATACACATTAAGGTGGCAGAGCATGTGCCATTCAGGGAATTGAAGAAGGGAATTTGTGTCGATAAGAAAGTTAAACACAAAAACAAAATTACCAGCCAGTTATTACATGAGCCCGAGGACAGAAAAAAAAGAAGTTCACCGAGTTTGTATCAGAAACTAAGACACGAGAGGGAGGGGACGACAGGAGAATAAGGACGAACAGTGTTTTTGTTGTTCAGTTTTCAAGAGTATACTTTTGGGTCAATTAACAATAAAGATCAATTGATATCGCTTTATCCTTTCTTCTGTGAGTTTTAGCCCGCAGTAACGAGATAAATATTTATGAAGGCAGAAAGTCCCCTGCCTCTCCTCCTTGTGTCAAATGCGGAGCATGATCAAAGGCTCAGCCCCCAAAAAACACACGACACACTAAAAGCATCAAGGCTCTGTTGGCATTGTTTTTCTGCTGTCCCACAGCTCAAACACAGAAAACTATTCTTAAACCCCCGCCCCATACCGTCCATGAGAGAGAGGGAGAGAGAGAAGAAAAAAAAACTGCAGATGGGTTTGGGACCAGAACACTGTCGCTTTAAGATAAAATATTCTATCTTCTACATCATAATTATCTCCTTAAGGTAGAAATATTAGCATATCCACCAATCTTATTATCTGAGAAATTGGCTCATTAAGTCAGCTCGCTCCCCTTGCGCCCACCTTGTTCTCCATTGTCCGCACTTCATCAGCGAGGGAGGCTGCCGAGTGGCATTCTGACTGACAGGAGGCGCACAGCACTCTGAGGAGGCCTCTGTGGGGACTGGCCGGGGCTGGCGTGGGGATGATGGCGCAGAGATCCGGTGTTCTGCGAGGGGAAAAAAGAGGAAGGAAGCATCCTCACTGGTGTGTAAGTCAGATCCCAGAGCGAGCTCTCCCCTGAGATGGAAGGAGACCGCCTTGACCGACACAGCTTCACAATCCTTTTGTGATTAGTGAATTTCTAAGGTTGTTAATTTTAGGCAATGATTTAGGCAAAAACTGATCAGCGTTGCTTTCTGCTAAATAAAAGTTGCAGAATGTGATTTAACTCTCCTGAGTCGTGCTTGAGCCAGGCTGCCTGTGAGGGGGACCATCAGTGCGACCCCGTCTGGGGATGAGGGCTAAACCCTGGACGGAGACAGTGTTCAAAGCCCAATTTATGGTCTTAAAGAGCAGTGCATACATTTGCTTAGTAATCAGAAAGACAGGCTTTCCAAATTACATTTCCCGTGCTATTAGATATTAATGACGTGCTGGAGAATAGCCACAGCCTCTAATCTGCAGGATTTAATCCCTCGAATGAAACCTGACACCCATGGAGGCTAATGAAATCATTCTTTTAATCCAGGGAAATGTCGCCCATAAGCCTGCAGCTTTAGGAAGCCACAGGAAGCATAGCAGACTGAGCAGTCCGGACAACACAGTGCTGGATGAGGTCAGGTAGAGGCAGCTGATTGGAAAGTAAGGTAAACATAGAAGAGGTTAGAATATATTTAAAAAAGAAGAAGAAAAGCAATAGAAAGGACAGAAATAGAGAAAGGATGCAAAATTACAATGTGTGATTAAAGATGAGCCAATCTCTGTGATGTTTCTCCAGACCACAGAGATGCTTCCACACACTATAGGAGCTGCCTCCCTGCCAGCCTCTCCCTGGCTCTCTCTCCATGGCTGTGTGGGATTGAGTTGTTAATTAGAATCGTGGCCGGGCCAAATGAATTCAGACCTTCTTCCCGTCTTCTTCTGTAATGGTGCTGCAGACCCCAAGCTGTGGGCTTTAATTCTCCTCTCATCAGTAAGATGGAAAAATCACCTCGCTGCCATTCAGCTCTGCCACTCATTAACCAAGCCAAGAAAAGGTGATCGACACAATGGAGAAATTTTTATTATGTTTTTTTTCCCTGTCATTTTTTTCATGGCCCACACATGCATAGAAATCATTCTTTAACAAAAATGTGTGCATATGTGCAAAACTAAGGGAAAAAAAATCCCATGTGTAAATCCTGCAGGCAATCCCTCTTTTTTCACATCAAGAGAGTCTGAATAAGCCATTATCTGACTGATTTTATTCTAAATTATCCACCGTCTCAAGAAAAACACGCGTGCACGAGTCTCTGCTGTGCAAGTGTGACTCTAAGTGCCTAAATACTTATGAGGGTGCAGCCGCTCAGCTTGTGTGTATTAACAGGCCATGTGTGAGGCATGAGGGTCGAGTTGTGATATGCTTAACAGCCAATTTACAAAGGTCAGGTGAGTGGGATCAAACGGGTGGGAAGATCACACCTCACACTCCTAAATGAGAAACAATCATCCCTCCAAAGGTCACTCAGACACAACCAAGGATTAGAATAATAGAGCAGGCCTTCTCCTCCTCTTTCAGCTCCTCATCTTCCTCCTCCTCCTCCTCTCCACGGGGAGTATGGAGAAAACAGAATGAGACACCTCTCTTCATTTTTATCTGCTATTCTTCTTGTTCTTTAATCATATAATAATATTAATCTGTGCTTTCTCTCTGGAGTCTTCATGTGCACATATAGAGAATTTATTTATTTTTAATAAAGAAAGCTTATATGGGTTTTGCAAGTTTCTTTAAAACAAACCAATTATAATTTTGAACAACTACGCAACTCAGCTCTTTATAACTTTAAAATGAATCTGAAATGTAATTCAAAGACCGAATTCAATTTTCCAGACAGGCCCTGGCTCTGCGGATGTGTTTATTTATTTATTTTATAAATTCACTATTATTACTAGAAGTCAGGGAAAATTTAAAAAAACAAAACAAAACCCTGTCAGTGTCCAGTGCAAAATAAAGAAAATTTGGAGCAGGGGCATTACTGTCCAGCCTACAGAGACCAACAACCACAAAGTAAAGTAACAACAGGGGGCAGTGTTGGGTCATACTAAACAACACCCAACTGCCTGTCCACCCGTCTTTCCTTCTTTTTCTCTCTCTCTCTCTCTCTGGCCACAGTCCAGTCTCACCACCTTCCAGGATTAATTACACTTTTTCAATTAATGTTCTAATGAGAGCTGCTGGTGCAGAAGTCTGATAAGGCAGTTAGGGAGTGAATGAGAAACACACACACACACACACACACACACACACACTGAGCAGAAATAGACACAGCCTACAATGACAGACTGGACATAACAGAGGCTAATGGAGCTGATAAAGTGCACTGTGTCAGAGATCAGGTTTGCTAGAAAAAAACAGACTGACGTGAGGAAACAAACACACACGTATGTTAAACACTTGCTAGGATATTAGAAAAATTAAAAACAAACAGTCAGCAAGTTGTGATGACACAGTCCCAAGCTGCAATCGGGGTTTCCATGGTAATGAGCTCAACTGGTTCAATCTGAGCTTCGCACAGTCGCGTGAACTTTGCCGGCACGCACCAGGGGACCTGTCAAGTATAAATTAGTGCCGTTGATTTGTCACAAGATGCCTCCGAAGGTCATTAATTGGTCAGTGATTGGAGGTTGGCATGTCATTTATATGAAGATAATTTGCATAAGGCAGTAGACTGCACTACCTCCCCCCAAAAGCATTCTATTGGGTGAAACCTACTAACTGTCTTCAACCAGGAAAAGCAGTGCACAGCTTCCACACATCACTGCAGAGCATCCTCTAAGAAACCGTAGCCCTATTACCTTTTATCCGCATACAAAGCTTCAAGGCCGCATATTCGAGAGCAGTCCAATAAACAGGAATAATTAAAGTTAAAAAATAGTTTCATCCTAGTAACAATATCTGTCAGTTCAAAAAGGCTCGCATTATGAGCCCTATGCTTTTTAAATACGAACAAGAATACGCTATCTTGCCAAATACAGAACATTCATATCAGTTTAAAATACAGTAACTCACAGAAAGAATAAGTACATTTTCAAAGGGCGATAATGAAAATCAATGCAGATATGATGAATCTTAAAGAGGCCCCATTGTTCAAGAACCAGACCTAGATTGAAGGTCAAAGAGAGAGAGGGGTGGGGGGGGAACCCCTCACTTTTTCCTATGACATCCTTTTGAAAGTGTGGAGGCCGACTGGACTGGGAGGACAAAGGAGGAGGTGTGTGTGTGTGTGTGTGTTTGGTGAAAGAGAGAGAGCACCGAGAGAGAAGAGCGCAGAAATATAGTTTTTTAATTTTAAATAAAGCACTGGACGTGATTCGTACTCCGACTAATCAGAGCAAACCATTACATTACATTTTACTCTTTTAAAGATAATACGAATTAATAGTGTCTTGTCTGTATATGCATTAGTCCGTATATGCATTAGTTAAGAGTTTGTTAAATTAGAATTCCATTTTCTCTCATGTACTTACACAGTCTTCACCAAAGGAGAATATGAAAGTACGAATGTGAGATTACTTTTCCCTCCGATGCTGCTGCTGCTGCTGCTGCTGCTCTCGCTGCCCCAACCACACAGACACCAAAACACACACTTATTCATTCACTTTCGTTCCCCCGTTTCATTTTCTTTCTCTCTTTTCTCTCTCTCACTCTCTCTTCGTCTCATTGCACCATAACCACAGAGAGATGAGTTCAAGCCACCATTAAAGCGTTAAAAATTTAAATATAAAAAAAAAAAAAAATCTTAACGCTCTTTTTAATTAAAAAGGATCCTAATAATCCACATCATATTATACGTCGCAGATTCATCGGTCAATTTAATAACAGTGAGGCTTTTGGATCTTAATATCTCTGCTACCAGGTTTCCTTCATAACTGAGAGCCCGTGTTAATTACAGCAGAGCCTAATGGTGGGGAATATTCAGGGCCTCTCCATGTTTTGATAAATGGCTTTCCACTAAGATTTATTCCTAATTATCTCATTTGTCTTTCTCCATTACTTTTTATAGCTTAAATTTATGAAGTCATTAAGACGTTAGTGGGCCTGATAATGATTAGGAGAAGGAATTGTATGAAAGTGAATTATATGAAAATGATTATGGCTAAAGGAGTGTTTAAAATGAGAGCTGCGGAAGCCCGGACGTGTGTGTTAGTGTGAACGTGAGTGTGTGCATGAGGTACACGGGGCTTTGTTTGAAGGTGGCACATGCTACCCCCCCCCCCTCCTGCCCAGTTAATGCTACCACCTTGCACCAGTGGAAATAACCATGATGAAACATCTTTGTCACTTCCCTCATTCCTCTGTGTCTCTCCTCCCTGCTGGCCTGCTTCAGCTCATATCTGTGCTCCATCTATCTGTCTGGTCCGACTGTGTTAACGTGGGGCAATGTTCTCTCCGAGTAATGAGAGATAATCTCTTTCTCTAACACACTTCTACAGATACAAAGATGGGGTTTTTTTCCCTCTCTTTTGCACACTGCAACTGACTGGTTTTTAATTTCATTTGCCTCAGAACATAATGAAACGTATAAAATACAGAGGCCCAAGTCTACGTTTGGGCTGCTTAACTGCCTAACACCGTCGCTGCTCATGAGGAATGGG
Organism: Hemichromis elongatus; assembly: GCA_015108515.1. Lineage (NCBI taxonomy): Eukaryota > Metazoa > Chordata > Actinopteri > Cichliformes > Cichlidae > Hemichromis > Hemichromis elongatus. The sequence goes on along the minus strand of VUQR01010846.1, from coordinate 4,252 downwards.
AGTCCGCTCCTTTAGCACGAGACACCACAGTTTGCCTAAAATTGTACACGAGTGTCACAGTTTTAAAACACACCTTTTCTCAAACATACCGTCTCAGGTTTTCTCTCTTCACCCTCTTGTACTGCTTCGTCTTCTTCTTTTTTTAACCCGGCTTTGTGCCAAAGATCATAACAGGCAGTGCAAGCCCCTGCTTAATAAATTAATTATTTGATTATTTAATCATCCAGATGAAGAGCATCTTTAACACGGGTGTTAATTAACCAACATCTGGGCCAGTCAGCAGGCCAGCCACGCAGAAACAGGGAGGAATACCAACGTGTTCTCTGACGCTCCCTCTCTAGTGTGCCACAATCTGCATACTTTTAGGTTTTTGTGGTAGAAAAAAGGGCATCCGGCTGTGTTCATGCAAGCAGTGTAGAACAATAACTACACATGAATCTTTCTGTCTCTTTCACGCTAATATAATTTACAGCGAACTAAAATATCTATGCCTTCTCCACTGCCGTATGTCTCTGTATTCAGTTTTATTCATTTTCTCACCTTTACTCGCCTCACCCTCATGCAATTCTGTCTCCCGCCAGTCGGAGGAGCAATGCCATTTCTTTTGACCCGATAAGACACAGACCTGGATTTTAATTCTCAATGTCCACAATATGATCATGATAACACATGGCGGTGTTGTGCAATCTCGCACTTCCAAGCGATAACATGCGGCATGTTACCAGCAAAAACAGAAACTTGTTACATAATATTGTATTTTTTAATGGGGGAAAAAAGTCTCCTATTTGGACTTTGATCACTGGAATCTATATGTAAAGTCTGTCTGTACTTTTTAGTCATCTATATTTAGAAAGTGAGGCTTGCTCTTCTGAAAGCAGCAGCCAGTGGAAGGATGGATGGAGAAAGTATATTTGTGACTCTCCAGTCTGATTAAGCCTACTTGAGTCTGGCTGGTTCTACTTCACACTGCCGTCAGTGGACGAGGGAGGACTAGAAAGGTGTGTGTTCACGTGCAGAGTAAAGTGGTGGAGGGGGGATGGAAGAGGGATTCCCTTTAATTGCAATCATTCTGGCAGCACTGCAGGGATCTACATGCCATGCATACAATTAAAGAGGAGAGGAGAGGCGAGGTGAAGGAAGATTTCCTTCCAAACGCAAACACAAACTGAAAAGCACATCAAACTCCTCTGAATGCAGTGTCTGTTTGGCCTCATCTCTAGCGATCCCTAAAAAGCTGACAGAGCGGTGTTAGCAGCAGCATCTTGATTTCTGTGTGTCCATGTTTATATGTATGCTTTCTCTGTGTTGCTGAGGTTAATTGAGACACACAACTCATCTCTACCCTGATGAGGGTCAGAGCACAGAGGCAGATCTGCATCCCATTAATCTAACCCCAATTTATGCTGCCACACACTGTCAGTCGCAGCACTGCCTCATCCGCCCCTCCCACCCTGCACTCGCACACACACATACACACAATGCTCCCCCCATTAATTTAACCCCAATTTGTGTTGTCCTCCGCCACTGTGATGCATAGCGTACATTTGGACTCGCAATCACAAGTGCTTAATAGTAAGAACTCACACGCTAAGCACTTCTGCTTTCTAACACACCCTCACCAAGACAACAGTAGCTCATGAAGAGTTTAATAATTTACTTCTGACACCAGGACCGTTTGATCTGCCAAGTAAAAGTGTAAAATCTACCCACAGTAGAAAGCAAGAATTTGAAAACAGCTAACCACGCCAACAAGCGCTGTCCTCAGCAGCACACACATGCAATATCTGACATCTGTGTTGCCTCTATTATTCCTGCACAAGTTCCTCACACAACATTGGCCTGACAGAAAGCTAAACCCTGCAGCACCCAGAAAAAGGAAAGGCAAATTAACCAGCTTCACTCTAACACTGTGGGACCATTAAAGTCGAAACGCCTGATCTCCCTGGCTGGTTTTTCCTCTGCGTCCTCTCCCTCGTTCCTCTCTCGTTTTCTCACTCTCCAGCAGGAAAGGTTAACCGTGAGAGGCTCTCAGAGACACTCCAGCAGACACACAAGTGATCTTTCCTTTAATTGGCTTTTCCACTCCCCTTCTCCTCCTCTCTTCTGCCTAGCAGGTCAGCACCGTCCACTGCCGGGCCTGACAGAGGAAACACGAGCACACACACACTCAGCACCACAATAAGGCAGCTGGGCTTAACTGAGGATTTGATGCACAGAGCGAGGTGTGTGTGCGTGTGTGTCTGTGCACCTTTAAATATCTCCATTCGACCAGTCAATCTGTCGTTAGTAATACAGAATAGCAGTACTGTGTAATTGAGCTATCTGGCTCTTGGGCTTCCATGATGTCCTCATCCATGAAGCAGCTGGCGCTGTGGCTCTGCTCCTCACTGTCACAGGGAGAGGGCATACAGGAAATTCATAAGAAGAGCACTGACAGACGTGAGGCTATTACCAGCCATTGTACAGTCTAGTTTTTTTTTTTTTTTATCAGCAGTGAATCCTTATCCTTCCTCTCCAAAGAGAATTTCACAAAATAAAATGTTTTTGAGTAGGAGCATGCACCTTGCAAATGCTGCTCTCACACAGCCTTTAGACTCTGGCAGAAGGATAAAACAGATGCATATATTCTGGCTGAAATGTTGCTAATATTACACAGTTGGAAAAGAGGCCAAGCTGAGTTCCTGCAATTGAAAACATCATGGAGAAAACGTATCCAGTTCTGTAACTTCTCTTCACATCTGGAAAAAAAACTCTCTTAATTGTGTTCTTCTTAACTCAATCTGGCAGGCAGCAGACCTAGATAGGAGAAAGAGAATCACAGTGTGAAATGAGCTATACGCTAGACTGACTTACCCACGGTAGCCTAGAATCGGAGTAAGACGACTAGACAAGGCAGTTCACTCAATTGCACCCTTGACTCGGTTATGCCGGCTATTCTGCTTCATCTCGCTCTGTGCGCCAGGCCTCGACACAGCCATTATCCACAGGGTGCAGTGTGTGAGAGGACATCATTACCAGCTGTCTGTGGAGCTGCCTCTTTCCCCCTATCTCTGCAGACGCCATCCTATCTAACGGCTCAGCCCAAGGAGAACCAGGGCAAGGCAGGCAACTGAGAATAGTCTCATTCCCACCTTCCCCAGAAACAGATAGGACACCAAGATAGCTGTAGCCTGCTGGTCACTTTCTAGCTCCGTTAGGCTGATAATGGAGTGAGGCTTATGACTCATCAAGACAGAAGTTCAGATGTTCAGTTCTCAGGTGCAAGACTTAGTGAACAATAGAACAAAAGAAGGAAAATCAATTTTGGGGGGGATCCTTACAGTGCCACAAAATTTTATTTAGATTGCATAAAAAAAACAGGTGTATGAGTGAATGACCGTACGAATAACACATGAAGAAATTAGTTGACTGATTGTTTATGTGTGTCCTAGTAGCTGCGATTCCCACGGTGTAAAACAGACCAAGCAGATTAAAACCAAGCATGAAAACATTTGCACATTTTCTGAATAACACATGCACATTGTGATACACAGTTTGCATGCTTTCAGTGGTTTTGATAAGGTACGGCTTAAAAACATACATATAAAAGATAATACGCCAGCAGAGAATCTGTGTTGCACTTAAAACATGCTCTGAATACAAGAAAATAAGTGAAATAAGGGAATGTGGTGCTTCTAGACCAGGGGTGCCCAATCCCAGTCCTCGAGAGCTACTATCCTGCAGCTTTTAGATGCGTCCCTGCTCCAACACAGCTGAATCAAATGGTTTGATTACCTCTTCAGCGTGCCATCAAGTTTGGCAAAGGCCTGACAACAAGCCATTCATTTGATTCAGGTGTGTCGGAACAAGGACGCATCTAAAAGGTGCAGGACGGTAGCTCTCGAGGACTGGGATTGGGCACCCCTGTTCTAGACCATTTTAAACCAAAACTGCTGGCCAGGTAATGTGTTCGACATAAGCTATCACAATGACTTAGCCAGGTAAAAAAAGACACTATCATGACAGATGGAACTCTGACTTAAAGCTTGACATAGGTTGCTAACCCACTAATCTGTACTACCCCTCTGTGTTTGCAGTATTTGTACCCTTTGGAGCATTTAATCATCTAATAGGTCACAATGCGTGAGGGTGAATCATGTATTTTCTGATGTGCTCCCCTCTTCTACTGGATCACCCCAGGGTTGCTGCCTCTCTCCCCTTCTGTTCATTCTGTACACAAATGAGTGTCGCAGTAATTTCACGAACAGACATA
>VUQR01010844.1:45362-72989 GCA_015108515.1 Hemichromis elongatus | reverse complement strand
AAGGTTAGGGGGATTTGGGGGGGGGGGGGGGGGGGGGGGGTTTGCCTATATATATATTTAAACCTGGGCTTTGGATTAAATGTGCCAGATTTAAGCACTGGGATGGGTTCAAATTGGCCCAGCGTACAGTAGAACCAGATTTCTGGTCAATCATCAGCTCAAGCAGGGGGAAAACATGGTTCAAAGCCGAACTTGGAGAAAGGGGGAGAAAGTGCCGCTTTCAGTTCTAATCTACAGAGCAGCAGCTGTCTCTTCCTGTCATCCCTCCTCTCTCCATTTGTGTCCGCCTCCCTCCCCTTTATCAGCCGACCCTACCGGTTACTGCTCTCTGAAGTCTTTGCATCATAGACTTCACAGACTGCAAGGTCACCTGTCTGTCCACCTGTGATGAAGAGGGAGGGGATGGGGGTGCTACCTGGCTCAGGGCCATTTGCCACCTGTAGCTGAGTAAAGCATGAAACATGTGTGTAACATGTTGTGCTTACATGTAACAGTCGTTAGCGCAATTGTGCCGGAGTATCAGCCCATTATGCGTACTTAAAATGCAGCTCTAAAACTGTGAACACAGGAAAAAAAAATGCTGAGGAAATATTATTATGCAAGACCTGGACCAGAATGATAGAATGGTGCAGCGGGAGTTCACAAGGGGGGGGGGGTTGTGTTGTGGTGGTTGTGGACATACCAAACTGAAGCCGAATCTGATGGATCCCTAACTTCAAAGCCTCTTCCTCGGGGGAGGGAGAAAAAGCAGAGAGCTGTTTTGCTTTCATATATTTGAGCGCTCGCACAGTTGAATGAAATATCTAAAACGGCTTATGCCTTATCTTCTAAAAGCTAGCGGGTGCTCTGTTTGTTGAATGCGGTGAAAATAATTATTCGCCATGAAAGAACATTTCTTTAAAAACTTTCAGAAAGAATTGAGAGGTTTGGGGGAAATTTGGTTTCTCTGTTTGGTTGCGAGGAAAATCGTCTTGGCGTATGACCTCCTGCGAAACTGCGACCTGTCTATAATTCCCTTTGTGTACTTGCTCAACAAACAGCGTATGTGTACTTTAATGGGCTTCAGTCATACAAGTAGCAGATAGCTGCTTCTGCCTGTTTACAGACTTTGTTGCAGCCCAGTTAGGTTAGAAAAGCACAATCTTCTCACTGAAGTCTCTGCAAGACAGTGTTGTGCATTTCCCGATATACTGAGCTCTACGGCAAATGCCTGATGGCAAATGGCTCAACACTGGAAATGGGTACGGCCTAGCCTGGCTGTTTTTATATGCAGCATAACATGTTTTCTGATATGAGCGTAAACTGGGACGTAAAAGCAACACTGTGCAGTTTCACTCCAAAGTTTTTGGTGTAACCGTTTCTTGACAAAAAGATCTACTTTCTCTGCGCTTGGGTAGTTCAGGCCACAATCTTATGTCCTTTTCTAGGCACTTCTAACCCCTCTCACACGTTGCCTCAGGTGACCTCAAATTGAAAACACAATGGGGCCAAGGTCTCCCTGTGGATTCACCCTTGAACCCTGGAGATGGTAATGACCCACACCTTTTTTCACACCTTGTCTCATGTGATGAGACACAGGATCTACAGTGGGTCAACGACCACCTCCAAAGAGGTTAAATACCTGGAGCTCTTATTTGTTTTTAGAACTGACGAAGCCTCTTGGATGAGCAGAGTGAAGCCTCTATTACTGTTTAAAGGTACCCTTTGTGTGATTCTTTTCTAATTGTTCCAGGCGAGGAGATTCGTGTTACTCCTGACCATCTTGCTTGTTTTACGTTGCCACAGATAAATGTACTTCTCAAACTTGTTTACCTTGAAAGTAAAAGAACAAACAAAACAAAACACACAAAACCGTGTATTGAGAGGAGTTGGCCCAGAATTTAGTCCAATTCAACGTGTCCCTCACTAGTCTTGGGCATTAGCTGCTTCTCAGGGTTCCAGTCAGGTCAGCCAGTTTAGTGGTGGGGGATCAGGTGGTTCACAGGGTGTCTGCTAGCCATCAGGCTGGCAGGCTATCGTTTTGCATAGGGAGGCCGCCGAGGGCACCCAGTGGTATGCGTTAATCACCGCTGGGTCTCAGCGACGAGCCCGGCCTGAAAATAGCAAATGTATGTTGCTTGTTTGGAATGGTGTGCATGAGCCCCTGTATGTTTGGATTTTTAACATCCAATCTCCAGGTGTTCATTTCAAGTTTCACTGCTATGCAGATGTAAAAGTGAGAAGTGTGCGCGGGAGCATCTCGCATGGCATTTAATGCTCTTATTTCACCAGTAGTCCTTGAAAAGATGAGCTGCGAGTGAGCCGTTCAAAGAAAATGCTACGGATATGATCCTCAGAAGTACTTTTACGAGGCAAAACAATAACAAAAAAAACCCCAAAAACAATTGGCAGTGTATCCCTAAAGACTGCTGCTGCCTTCAGGCATGCCCACATCACAGCAGTGTGTCAAACATCAGTGAGCAAAGCTTAAGCAGTGCCTGTATTATAAAAACACAAAGCTTATACTTTTTGGTATACACCAAAAATTGGTAGACGTAAAACTCTGAGGGGATGATGACACTCAATGGAAACAAAAATTGTAACAAATTTCATTTCTAGAGGAGGCGGTTTTCTCGGTAACTCTTATGGTGCTGCTTTATGAAAGCTATCTTTGCCTGTAATTTTGACGGGGATCCATTTTCATTAATGAGGACTTAATATTATATTCCTGGCATCTGCAACTGATGGTGTTTCAAATGCAAGATTTAAACACCATTTGTTTATTATTTACTATTTATTTTTCTTGCGTTGTAGAATTGCTGAACATGATGCCAAAAGCCTTTCTTAACACCACTCCACAGGATAGCTTTACACTGTGTAGCCGTAAGGGGGGTGATCCTGCAGAATTTCCAATACCTGCACTCATAAATTAAACATACGGATCAATGGTAGCATGGCGTTAATACCGAGCTTCTGTTTCTGAAGGAGAATTCTCACTATCCGAGCTGTCGGAAGATTTGCAGTTCAGTTCAAGAGGATACATTGCGCCGGTGAGCAGCTACTGGGACATCAAGCTTATCTTGTAGTCTACTGGTTTCAGCGATATCATAATATCTGTTTGCACGTTAGAGAAGGAGAGGGGAAACACCAGGCAGGTTTGAAGGAGGGGGTTGTTTAAGTGACCCTAACAGGTGTAAATGCTGGGCCGCTGTCATAACTTTCTTCTATCTCTAGATTCCCCCCCTCTCCGCCCGTTAAGGTCAACCTATTCCTCTTTTGAATGTTTTTTTAATGTCCCATTAGATCCACAACGTGAATGTGTTTTTAGTCAGTGTTGCTATCCTCGAGCACTTGAAAATTCGTGCAGTGAAATCTCTTAAAAGTTGGTGCTTATTTATATAAGACCACATGTGACATCATTTTGGAGTAGTGAGCCAAGCTGTAGCCGGCTGCTCATTTACAATAGCAAATCAAACAGTCCAGTAAAACTTTCCATGCCCACCTTGAAGCCAATTAGCAAGCAAGCTGACTGAAAATTGGCAACTAATATGACTAAAAGACACAACCCCGTTTCCTATGTTATCACTACACATAATCATAACAAAAATCCTTTTTAGAGGCGTGGTGGTTAGATTTTTTTTCCTCTTTACAAAACAAAGTGTTCCTGTCACTATGCACAGCTATGCAGCGAGGTTAATACACACTCCTGTTAAATATTGAATAGAGCTGTTGGGCTTTGAGGATTTTATTAGAAGCACCTGTGAAGTGTGAGGAGAATTCTTTGACAACAAATTCAGCTATTCAACTCTGTGTGTTTACATCAACATCCCAGTTATTCGGCCCATCCCTATTTTGATATGTATTCTGTGGGACACACTAGATGGCTGCAAACTATAATTCTCATGTAGTTCTAATTGACAATAACCCTGCACTTACACTTCTCAGTAGTTGGTCGCGTGAGCAGCATAGCAGAGAAACATGACAATCATTACAAACTGGCAACGGATTCAGCGAGTCACACCCAATTACCCGGTTACATTTGGACACAGAATTTCCCTGAACTGAAAAAGTGATCTCTGCTTTTTATAAACCTAAGCTACTGTGCCATTATTGCAGGCAAAATTTCCCCCACATTTGTAGTTTTCGCACCTGAATTATGAATTGATCATATACAGCTGTATAGGCTAATATAGTTCAGTGCAGTACCCTGCAGTAATTTAAAGTTTTTTTAAAAAAAAAATAGTTTGTAGTAAAATATTCATTTTTTTTACTGTCATTGCTTTAGAAAGGTTTTTTGGGTTCTTGTTAAAGGCATGTGTTTTTTGAATGGCACTATTTTGAGGTGTTGGTAATACTTAGCTGCTATCATTTTCATACACAGGGTACACCAGGACATCGTGACACCTCTTGCTTTAGTACAGTCTATGCAATGCAAATGCATAGCATAAAAAATTCACTTCAGGCTTTGTCCCCTGTTGTACAGTAGTTTCTATACACCACAGTTTTCCTCAAAATCAATTCTGCCTATTGATATTTCATTTGAATCTGTTTCGGTAGAGCTGCAATTGAGAGCCAGATACATCAAAGTGTCTTCAAGCGCTCTCAATTCTCCTGCTAGCATGTTGCCAGCTTTACCGCTGCTACCGCCGAGAGACTGCAAACACATTAAGAGTGGTATTACTCTTGACGTTGGGGCTTGCGCAACAGCAAGCCCCTTCAAGGTAATTATTCTCACTGGGCTTTTTGAATGGTTTGGGACTGCCTGCTTTGCGGATATACGTGGCTCTGGCAGCAGGGTGTAGCTTAATATAATAGTTTTTGGGGGTTTTTTTTAAAGGGGGATGGCTAAAAAAACGGCAGGCGCTGCCATATTTAGAAGAGCCTGCCCATTTTACTCTGTAAAGGAGGGAAATGGGGAGGGTGGGTTTTGGTATAAACTCATAACCCCAGTAAGAAAAAAGGTCATTGTCACTGGTGTATCCAGGATCAGTTTTGTAACCTCTGCAATTCTTTAATGTAAGAATAATGTGATGCATTGTGCAGAGGTCTTGTAATGTTTTTTATATATATATACATATATATATATATATATATATATATATATATATATATATATATATATATATATATATATATATATATATATATATATATATATATATATATATATATATATATCCTTTTGGTAATCAGGAGGGGATTCATGGAAAAAGATTGGTCTGCCACACTGAAAGTCTTGGGTTGAAGATGCTAGAAAATAATTTAATAATCAGATTATTAATAAATAACTAAAATGTTAAACTAGGGAACTATAGATCTCACTAGATATCCATTAACATATTATTATACTAATAATACTGTATCTTTGTAAACCCTTGTACTAAGTAGGTTTACATTAAATTGGACTCACATTATGGGGCATTTTATGTCTGATTTTCAAGGTTAAAAAACGGTGGAAAAACACTGCCTACAATAGCAAATGTTTATAACTTTATAGGGATATGTAAATACCTAAGTTAAATTAAATTTAGTGTGAGTACATTGTCACATACTAGAGGAGCACCATTGTGTTAATCATTTACTTATGAATTATATATCATTTAAAATTATATAAATCTAAATAATATGTAATGGAATACTTTAAATCTTGTTTGTGCATTGTGGATGTAAAAGTGGAACAAGCGACATAGGCTGGAAATTAGCACAAGTTAGCATTAGTAGAAAATCAGTTTCATGCTCTGTATTGGACGTGAATTGCAGTGTCCCTTTAAAAAAAAAAAAAAAACTGAAATTGAAATACTTATGTTATCATTTAGCTGTTTCCTCTTTAGTTCTGGGGAGCACAATGTGATGGTGGTTTGCCTCCCAGCAAGAAGGCCCTGACTGGCCAGTGGCCTTTCTGTGTGAGAACTGCATGAACTCCCTGTGACATCAGTGCATGATTTCTCTTTCCACCCACATCCAAAGACACACACGGCAGATTAAACAGGGATTGTAAATAGGCCGTATGGGTGAATGTAAGCATGTAAGGTTTGTCTCTATACATAACTGTGTCAGCTGGGATACTCTCTGCACCCTCCCTTCCCAACACTGAATTGAACAAGTGATTAAGAAAACATCTATTTACTCTGTTTTTGGTATTGGGAGACTTTAAAGCAACTCTGCTTTAACGTCTCCCAATACCAAACTATACAGCTTTGTAACTGATAAATATTCCACTATAAACATTAAAGTAAATGCAATAGTTACAAAACCATAAACTTTGTGTGAAAGGTAGAAGTAGCCCCTGATCTGTAACATGAAGCCACTGCGGAAATGCTTTAAAACCTGCAATTCTACTAATTGCCAGCAGGGGTCAACAAAAAATCCTCCAAAAATCCTGGTTATGTGGAAGCCTTTGAGAAAATCACCTTACTGCTCATTTGATTTGTGTTCAGTAAGTATATCCTAATGAGTTTATAGTCTGAGTCTCTAGCTTAAATATTTAAATAAGTGATATCACTAAGTAAATGTAAAGCAAATCAGATAATACAGCAGATCATTTGTGCCATGGGTGTGCCCTTACATCCTGAAATTTCTCAGCCAGATCTTTATTACCTCTGGTCACCTCTGGTTTTTCTGAAAGTCAACATAAGAACAGCCAAGACACAATCTTGGATATACACATGCAGTCATGCAATTTATTGTTTATGTCAAAAAAGCCATGATTTTAGCTAATAAATAGCAGTACACACAAACATATAGGCTGTTTTCCTCCTTTCATCCTCAACTGGTTGTGGCAGATGACTGCCCCTTCCTAAGCCTGGTTCTGCCAGAGATTTCTTCCTGTTAAAAGAGAGTTTTTTTCTTCCCACTGTTGCCAAGTACTTTCTCTGAGGGGGATTGTTAGGGTTTTTTCTCTATTGTTGTAGGTTCTTTAGCTTACAAGACACCTTGAGGTGACTGTTGTTATTTGAAATAAAAATGAATATAGCACTCAGCAAACATTTAAGGTGTTAAATGTTTCTTACTTATCATGTTGTACCATTAGGGAGCAGTTTGACCAGCCTTAGGGTCATGCACTTCTTAATTAATTCGCTCAAATGTTACACCCTCTGTAAAGTGGTTATAACAGACGTTCTTTGACTTTTTTGGGAATTCTCTTCAAAGTTGTATTTTCCCTAGATTCTAACTGAGCATGTAAGTGTTTTTTTTTGTTTTTTTTAATGATTTGTCAGGCCCTATCTGTTGTGTTTCTCTGTGCCACTGCGTGAATATTTGTTATCCCTCTGTCTGTGGGGAAATTGGAGGAAGAGTTCTTTGCCTGCAGTTAATTCAGTCTTTGCTTACGATAACTGTCACTGGGGTAATTAAGTGTCTTCTTGCACAGTAATTGCCAATTTAATCTTCCGTTCTTGTCTCTTGATTTGTTGCGTTGAATCTGTCAGTCAAGCGGGGCGTGGTTTCCATGGGGATGAGTCAAGTGTAGTATTCATTCTCCTCAACAGGTTTCTGAACTAAATTACCTGTGGCCTCCTTAACGGGGTTGCTATGGAAAGGCAATTACACTAAATAGTAATTGTCCCAGACTAATTCGTCGGGCCTTTACCTTTAATATTAATAGGTTTTTCAACCCTTTCTCTGTCTCACCCCATTCCACTCTGCAATAAGCAAACAGTGTAAATAGGTAAAGCTTTTCTAAGAATGCTTGATTCTTTTCTAAGTAGCAAAGGAGAAACATGATTAATATTTGAATTGAGTATACAGCAGCCCGATAACATGGACATTGTAGATAATCTGAATCTGAAGTGTCAGCTTTCAAATATGGTTCCCTTCCTCTTGGTTCTTTTTTAAACACTCGCTTGCTAAGACCCAGGTGCATCCATGTCGTCCCTCAAGCACAGACCAACTTCCTTTCCCCCACGACCACCTGCTCAGCTCACTAACTCGCACAAACACACGCCGAGTTCCCTCAGGTAACGCCAACATTACAACACAGGTGACTTGAAATTCACTGGGCACCACCAGTGTGGATGCTGATCCAGTTTGACTTGCGATCATCAGAGTGGGAACAGCTGTGTGGGAGTAAATCCTCATTTGGAGCCTCATTAATTGTGTTTCTCAGTTGAAGATGTTTGAAAGTAGGCTGTCAGCGAAGAATACATGACCCGCTTCTATCGTCATTCACTGGATGGATTAAATCAACTCTCATCATTCCTGATCTACCGTGAGGAATGGGATTAATCAATCGGAGACAGTACATCTATCTGCAAATTAAAAACTGCGCTCATCAGTGAGCACGTAGCGCCGTGGTTCTGGTGTTATTTTAGTGACGTGTTGAGTGGGTGGCTTCTTCTGAACAAGAAAACATCAGTGATAAATGGCTCTCATGTGTAAACTGACCAGTTTAATACATGTTAGAGTGACTATTAAATGCTATAAAAGAAATTTTAGGAATTAAACACTATAGATCACTAGTTCTGTATTTCTAGTTGCACAGAAAACATATTGCTGGAAGTGGAAAACATTCAAGTTAGCTTTCAATCTTCCCAAAAGTGAACATCCCAGCAAATTCACCCCAAGATCCAACCATGCAATGCTCAGAGAAATTGTAAAAGAAAATCCAAGTGCTCCATCTCAGACTCTACAGGTCTCTGTTAGATGCTAAAATTCATGACAATACAATTTGGCCTTTGTGTCACTTTGGTGAAAACCAAACACACCTACTGTCAGGAAGGTGGTGGAGGATGATGACTTTGGCTCATTTTGCAGCCATGGGACCTGGGCAGCTTGTTATCATTGAGTCGACCATGAACTCCTCTGTATACTAAAAAGGCCATAGCTAAAGCAAAGGGACAATGATCCCAAGCACAGCTGCAAATCAACAGAATGGCTAAAAAAGAAAAAAGGCAAGATGCTGCAGTGGTCCAGTAAAAAGTTCAGGTCTGAACCTGAGTGAAATGCTGTGGACCTTGAAAGAGCTATGTATATACAAATAAGCCTCCTTGAGCTGAAGCAACATTGTAAGGAACAATGTAAGAGTCCAATGAAGTCATACAGAAAACAATTACCTTAAATTCTTCAAACAAAGAAGAACCACCCCTGAGAAAACTTTCCTTTTCACGTGACTGTAAATTGGCTGTAGATGTGAATATGTGCAAAAATGGTATCCCTCAACTCATACTTCTTTTCCTCCTATAGCGCCCATGAACTTGAATAGGATAACTGGAAGAAGATGGATGGGTAAAAAAAAAAATGAGGAAAAAGATAGCTGGTGAACAGGTTCCAATTCTTAGAAAATGTTAAGATGGTGATTGAGTAAAACTCAAAATGATAGCCAAGCAGGCTTTTAATTTAGGTTTGTATTTTTCATCTTTGATTTGCTGTTATAAATGCCTTTAGTCTCTCACTCATGTAGTTGATGAGTGGCTCTTGAGAAAGCTGCCAGGGATGCTTAATTATGGAAAAAAAAATATAATAGCTCTTATTTTGCCCACTGCTGAGATTACAGTTGTTTAATAAAATTACACACAGACTTTAGAAAAATTGTAGTCTTACATACTTAAAAAAGGAAGGTTGACCTTTGGATTAATTTGAGTTTAATCAAATTTAATTATAATTCAACTGAAGATCACTAAATAAATAAATCTGAAGTAAAATAAACTTTCCACATCATGGTGAAGAGTGAGTCTGTGGCAAAATTAAAGGAATGAGATCTACAAATGAGGAATTAATGCAAAACAGAATGCGGCCCAATGATCATCCTATCCTGATTATCTTGTTTTAACAATCATAAGAAGCTCACACACACACACACGTTTCCTCTTTTCGGGCAAGTAACGTCGTGAACACTTGCACATGATGCATTTAAGTGGCATCTGTTAATGCTACAAAACTCTGGGTCACACCCTTCCTGAGCGAGCTGTGCATTATACAAGATATCATTTTAATTTTTACCATCATAGTTACACAGACACCAAATAAAGAGGACCTTGGTTTATCCATCATGGCAGCACAAACAGCATTATAAAACAGATAACATCTACTTGATAGAGCATTGTTTGGTCTTCTTAAAAGTTCACAAAAACAGTGTGTCAAAATCTGGATCATCGTAATAATGCGGGCTGCTGTGGCTCCCCCACTCAGCTCTTTGACTGAACCAATATACTGCATTGTCAGTAATTGTTCAGTTGCATGGTGGGATTTAGTCACAGCTTTTGCTGACAGCTGATTATATCACTTTGTCACGACACTGACAAAGACATACTCTTCAGTGAAAGCTGAAATGATTTCACTTTGAACCAAGCTGCTTGTTCTTCAGATTTAGAAAAGGCATACAGATGCAGTTAAGTCCAATGACATTTTTTTAACGGTAGTCTTGCTTGTGCACACCGCCATGATAGATTTTAAATCAAACAATCAACATGGGATTGAAATGCAGATTTTCAGCTTTAATTCACGGGGTTTAACAAAAGTAGCGCATCAACTGATTGTGATTTACAGCCATAGTATATGCAGAGAAATGGGGGTGTGGCAGTATGCAGATTGCAGGCTGCAAACGTGGATTTGTTAACGTACACATAGCAGTAAGTGGTTCACACATTCCTCTAATAAGTGGAAAATCCCTGGTTCAATCCCAAGAGGAGACACAAATCCCTTTGGGGTTATGTCAGGAAGGCCAACCTATATTAAAAATCATGCTGAATCAAACTTGCGCGCTAGCCCTGTGGCGACCCCTTGTGAATAAGAAGGCAGCTTAAAGTAGCTTTCTACAGGGCTATACTGTGTGCCCAGATTCAGCCAAATGATGCAAAACTCGAACAGCATGTCAAAGTGCCAATGCACAGAAATAGGATACTCTTCGATGGCTAAGTCAGTCATCCAATCTTAGCCCAACAGAGCGAGTTTTAAGTTTTAAACTCAAAGCACATACACCCGAAAGCAGCAACAGCAGGTCGCTGAGCATATCATTCAGGAAAAAGAGCATTTGATGATCTTCATTGGTTCTAGACTTCAGGCTGTCACTGACTGCACAGGATTTTCACAGAAGTATTAAAAAAAACCTATTTAAAATTATGCTGGTTTATCCAATTACACCTCTGCAAATGGGGGACAGTGTATAAAAATGGCTGGAATGCTTACAATGCTTACTTGTTGCCTGCGATCCATAAACAGCATATCGCCACAGCCCCATTTCTCTAAACGGCTGTCATTCCCAATTACTGGTAGTTAATGCAGGACTTTTGTTAAACCCTTGAATTAAAGCTTCATTCTTTTATTTAAATCTCCCAAAAATGACAAAAAATTTCATCATTGTCCAAATATGTATGTATTGAATATTTCATATTCATTATCCTATAGATAGACACAGACTGACGTTGCATTTTATTGTTTGTCGGTCTCTCTCTTACTGAGAGCAAACCTTGATGCTTTAGCTGAGGTTTGGTTGGTCCTTAATGCTGAGCAGCTCTGCTGAGGGCTCTCACTTGTGTCTTGATCTAAAAAAAAAAATGCAGCAGAGATTATGGAAGGAGGTGTCATTGCAAAATATATGCAAAATTGTGAAGTAATCAGTCCACTGCATAAAGTTTGAATCTTTTTACACACTGTACTAAAAAAAAGATATATTTTTGTGTCCAGCTGTACTCCAAATGTAGTCTGGGACAAATCGAGGTGATAACCACACACAGTCTTTACTCTACATTTTTCATCTGAACAAATTGCAGCACTGCAGGTTTCTTCATTTCAACACTGACACTGCACTGCTCTTTGCTGCCCTCCTACGAGCTTTAATGGAACTAACAGTACATACAGTTGAATGCATCCAAACACACCCTAGCAAAGGCTGGATCACCAAATCATTCACTCTATAATTCAAAGAGTCTGAGATGAAAAGGGCTTTAATGGTCTTAGTGTTTATAGGATGCTGGTGTTGCTGTTAAAGTTGAAGCAGTTATGGTCTTACCTAGGTCACTGATTTCCAAAGCTAGGTAACCATCAAGCAAGGAGCTGAACCCTGTCAGCCCACCCATGGCAGCATAAGGGACATCCATGCCCACAGGCTGACCACGTGCCTCCCTCTCCAGTTTTGTCTCAACCTGCCAAGAAGATAGTGCAAACACCATAAAGTTTCATTTGAAATCATGTAGAGTAATGGAAATCTAGATCTAGCATCTGCTTCTTTTACAAGAAGAAAACATGTTTGATGTTTGAGGTGCCGTACCAGGGTCTTGTGGGCAGAGCTGGGCTGGCCACAACCACAGGTGTAGGGACTCTGGAATCCAGAACAGGAACTGCCTGAGAGATAAGTCATTAGAAAATACGTACAGGTAGAGGTAATCTGCATTTGAACAAAAGTCAGCGTAGGTGGTGGAGTTCACACTGAGTGGAGTAAACCTTTACTACACTTTTAAAATGTAGCGATTAAAGACTCACAAGACTTGCACAAGTGGCCTGCTGCTTCATTGTGATCCTGAGGTAAGTGTTTACACCTGCAGCGCACAGGGTTCGGTCCAAGCCGAGGAACATACTTGTAGGCAGGGCAGCAGCATCCCTTGACTCTGCACGGTAAGGCCAGGGGTCGCTCAGAGGGAACCACTTCCCAGTCTGTCTTATGTTGCTTGTACCTGGTTAATATTACATTACTGAGCATGTGCAAAAGAGAAAGACGTCTGAGTGTGTGAGTTATAAAGGAAGGTGTTACCTATGTGCACAGAAGCACTGTGTTTCTGGGCCAATCAGCTTACAGTCAATACCCCCAGGCACTCCATAGCTCACATATAACCGGTTTTTAAGCCGCTGAGAAAACATCTTCCTTCTGTACTCTTTATATTGCTCTGGATTGAAGAGCTTTTCTCCATCATCATCACCCACAACCCTTCAGAAGACAAACCACCAATATGAATAATATTATATACAGTTAAATATAAATATATTCTTTGTTTTACTATAATACAACCTTATCTAACTGTAATAGCATGGCTGCTATGTTAACTTAGGCAAAAACAGTCACGTGACGGTGAATAAAGAAACCAACACCATCAGTTACGAGACACTCGCTAAACAAACCTTCTGTATTCCCAGTAGTCATCCACCGCTTTTAAAGCGGATTGGTCGAGACCTATTCTGTCCATGTTGTTAGAGGTTTTAACTTGTAGCTGTAGCTCGCTCACATTGCAAAGTAGCTACTCTTTGTGTTTACCACTAGTTTTAAAATTGCCATGGAGATGGTTTTAGACGTCCCTCTAACGGGCGCAGGGTGAACTACAGGCAGGCGCACACAAAACAATGACGGATTTCTGGCTCGCTATCTCCGTGAACATTACACTAATGCCATATGATTTTTTTTTAACTAAATAAAACTTATTATTACTTAAATGCTTCCCCTTAAATAATACTCAAAGATAAACGAAAAAAAAAAATCAGTTAGTGGCAATACACAACGATAAGTATGAATACATTTCCCATAATTCAATAGCACTGACGCACGCCCGAGACGTTCAGTGGAACCATGACATTCAGCGCAGTTGCATGCTTAGAATTTAGCTGCCGACTTTTGCATACAGAGACCTCGTCGGTTTTTCAAGGCTGTGTCGGAAGGCGCCGAAATGACTTTCAGCCTTAAAAGACACCTTCACTCGAAGTCCGGTACACTGACTTTTCGTTAGTGGAAACGAAGGGAGGGTGCTGTTCACAACACAGCAACAACATCCCCGGGTTGCCAAACAACAAGCATCATTCAGTGTCAGCCCCCGGTAGCCGCCGGAGCCACGGTCGCCTCGTCACTGCCTATCTGCAGGCTGCAAATTTCCGCTTCAGTTCAGGATAGTTCGTCACATAACACGGTGGGTTAAAATGTGTGATTTTGAAAGGTTTTGGGACACGAAAAAGGTTAACCTTTCTGTTTTTCGCTGTTGACGGTATGGTTGGAGTGCTGGCGAGCAGAAATGTCGAGCTAACGTGAAATACTGGTGGAGTTGGAAACGGCTTCAGTGACTGTTAAGTAGTTAAAAAAATGTCCCGAAATGTCTACCCGAGACGGAGTACACGTGTGGTTTGGATTCGTTTTCAGTGCTGGGTTAGATAATGTACTTTTCACACGTTTATTTTATCTTATGTTACGAGCTAAATGTAATGACAAGTTCAGTAAGTTAAGTTTGGTTTTTTTTGGTAAACTCAAGCACTGTTGACAGGATTTCAGTTTATTGCGCACCTGAACCATTCGCTGAGCCTGCCAGCTGTTTGCCTGTGCAGATGACACGTGACAGCTGTTGTGGTCAATATTTAACTTCTAGGGTAGATGTCCGATAAGCCATGCGCCCGATTAGGCACGCTGTAGTTAAACAGACCCTTTAACCAGGTGGAAGATTATTTGTCTGAAACGCTTGTGTTTCCATGAAACTGTGGTTAGATCATGACAAGAGTCTCACTTCCTGACTCACTTATACCGTTTCTTCCTAGTTGAGTTTGTATTTGCTGACTGGTTTTGTCCAGGTCACAGAAAGGACACGTTTGCTTGTATAAGAAGCATCACTTAACAGATTGTGTTACCCATCTTTTCATAATTTATCTGCTCAATCACCATCTCCTCTCCAGCCTCAAAAAGAAGTGACACTCCCTCACTCAAGAGATTTTTCAGAAAATGAACCTGGTGACAAAGTTGTGAAAGCTGAGAAATTGTTGTCTAATGTGCTTTGACTGTGCACGGTGGGCTTGCAGGTTATTTGTCACCATTGTGCCTATTGTGAAGGTAGGATTGGGGAATGACTGCCCTCTGTTTCTCTCTCCCCTATTTGGAACCACAAAGTAGGTACCATGAAATCTAAACTAGTAATCAGGTTTCTGGGCTACGAGGGCTGAAAGAAATTTGTAGCTTAGTGTTTGTGACCCAAAGCAGCGAAAAGGAGTGGGGAAAGTCACTAATAACAGGAAGCGCTGCTATTAATGATAAGATAGATTTGATCATTCGCATGAGGTTGTGCTTGTGTGTAGCAAGTCCTGCATTAACTACATTAACTATTAAATACTCATTCTGCATTAAGAAAACACTGCGAGCCCTATACAAATTAGTTTAGAAGAGAAAAATGACACTGCGGTGGGTTTAAGCTTTTTTCTTTTAGTTATGACACTGGAGCACAACAAAAAAATCCATCCCATCCATTCTCTTTCGCTTATCCTTATTAGGGTTGTGGGGGCCTGGAGGCTATTCCAGCTACCTTAGGGTGTGAGGTGGTGTACACCCCGGGGAGGTCGCCAGTCTGAAGCAGGGCTTACACAGTGAGACGGGCAACCAATCAAACTCACATTCACACCTATGTATAATTTATAATCACCAATTAACCTTATCCCACTAATTGCATGTCTTTGCACTGTGGAAGGGAGCCAGAGTTTTGCTACAATGTTTAAAGCATTGGTTTTGTCTGATTTGTCATTGCATCCCTAAATGTATGCATGTTTCTCCCGTTATGTGAATTTGATTAATTCTGTTTGTTGTCTTATTTTTTTTTTTTTAGCATTGTTAGCCATGTCTGCTGATCCCCTGCCCAAACACCCAGTCTGCATCGGTGATTTGGTGTTACACATCTTGCAGCCCAAGCACCTTTCCAAACACCCCTGAGTGCTGATGTCTGTGGCTACACTTCTTGGCTTCTGCTGTTACTCCAGACTTCTTCACATCCCCTCATGATGAGCAGGATGTGAGGCAGACTTTGACAGCTTTGACCTCTGTGTGGATACGACAGCAGAAAAGGTTTTCCTGCAGGAACTGCCACGTTGTCAAGCTGATTGTTTAAAAATTCAAGGAAGCCAAGGCCTTAAGCCTCAGACCTGGCATTTATAGCCTCCTTTCCCCTTCACCACAGTACCATGCTGGCTGCACTCCTGCGTAGGAACATGTCTCAGAAGCTGAGTGTGCTGCTCCTGGCATTCGGATTGGCATGGGGACTTATGCTCCTGAGGTACACTGTACAGCAGCCTCGCCATCAGAGCAGTGCAGAGTTGCGTGAGAAGATACTGGAGCTAAGCCGGCGATATGTCAAAGTGCTGACAGAAGAGAACCAGAATGCACCAGGTGGGCCGCAGGGAACCTCTATGGCAGGTTACGGTAAGCATTTTAGAAAAATTCAGAAGTGCTGTGCAATATTCCAATACTTTCTAAACAGAAGACTTTACTAAGGCCTACATGAAACTTGTGTCTTGCAAGAAAAGCAGCATGAAGCACTGATTTTTTAAATTTTTTTTTCCTTACCCCTTTTCCCTTCTCTCTTTTTCTCTGTACTATACTCATTCAGCTGACCTGAAGAGGACTATAGCCGTGTTACTGGATGACATTCTGACACGGCTTGTAAAACTGGAGGGGAAAATTGAACTGGTGGTCAATTCCTCTTCTGCAAACAGCTCCCACGCAGCAGGGGGCCTGCTTGCATCTGCTCCTGTAGCCCTGCAGAAAGCCGTGAAGCAGCAGGAGAAACCTGGAAGTCACCAAGGGACATCTCGCCTGCATCCACACATACCTAATAGGGCCCGACCACATTGAGAATGACATATATTGATTTTTTTTTTTTTTTAATAAGCACACCAAGCTTTACATCTTTTATTGCTAATGGAGCAACACAGATAAATGAAGAGCTGCTGGGATTCGTATGGATGTCCAGGAGCTTGAGTTGTGGGATATGTCGCAGAAATATTCATCCAACTCAGAAGAAAGAAGACCTCTTTAGTCTCTATGCTGATATTTATTTCATTTTTTTTGTGTGCCAATACTTCCAACAAATCTTTTTCTTGTTTTGAGTTTCCATTGCTGAAACTATTATTCCTATTTTTTCAAATGTAATGTGACTTTTTAAGCATATGTCAAAAGCAGATGCTTGAAACTTTTCCTGAATTCCAAATGCTTAATCATAAAACCAGCTTAAAATGCTCCCCATCACCAACAATTTTACAGTACTACTTCAACATATCAAAATGCTGTACATGTATGGCTGAGAATACAGTTTTAGTTTTTAGCTGCCATGATTGCTAAATACTAAAGAACTTGAAGATTCTTCCTTTAGCCTATGGCTAATGAAGGTTTTAAGGCTCAATTAACTAGGTAGTTTTCTCATAACAAAAGATCCAAAGAAAATAGTTTGCACTCCATGTAAAGGCAATATAAATGTGTATGTGCTGTTGCTGTGAGGTGGATGGAGAATATCATGGGATGATGCCTATTTGCCGCTGTAAATGCGTGTGAGTGTGCGTGTGCTTGCTCTGTCTCACTTCAAATCCAGTAGCTAAAAGAGACTGAATGTATATGCAGCGAGTTTTTAGCCCACTAATGCTGTTAGGATAACTGACTCACTGTTTACACATATTCATGGTGCACTGTGATTATAGAAATCTTCTAAAAATTAAATCATCCCCATTGGAATTGGGATCCTGGAATAATTAACACTGGTTTGTCCACCAAGAAAGAAAGTTTTTAACTTGCTGGGCATGATGCTGTGCAACATTTTTATCAACACTTCTTTCTTTTTTTGGCAGGAGAGGAATTATACGAAACACAGCATGAGTGGCAGAATAAATTGAGGAAAAATAATGCAGTTAAAGCAGCTTCGTTTCAGCCTAACAGTATGTGGAGGTCACAGGACTAAATTGTTGAGCTGTGGTGTGACTTTAAGTTGCTTCATGATGCAATGAAGTAGAAATGATAAGGTGGTGGCCTGATGGGAGATGGCTTTATTGACACAACCCTATTTTCAAAAAACGAAACTGTAAAATCAGTGATTTAAAAAAAAATAAGCAGTAGCAGTATAATGCATGTCTGGGAATCTTTATTTAAATACTAGGAAAAGAGCCCATCTAATGTTGAAACTATATATTTATTCATGTGTTTATTAAGGAAAAAGAGTAACAACTTCCAAGGTGCATAAAGGAGGTAAGAAGACACGACTCCAAGAGCGTAATGTTGAAAACTTTTTTTTGCAAGCTCGTGGACTTTATCAACCTTTATGACCTCAAGTTAAAGTGTCACACTGCAGGAATAAAGTTGTTTAATATTCTTCAAATGCAGCTGGACTTCGTCTTTCTTGTACTTTGTATTTGGTGGAGTTTTGTTTTTTGGAAATGGGGTTGTAAAGTGATTTAGACTTATGTGGAAAATATATCATAACTGATGTTGCAACTGGGAACTCCTTTAGTCCCTACACGGCAACCTTGGACGCTATTCAAATTGTTGTGGTATGTGTCAACAAGACCTGTAGTTATGTTTCTCGGGAGGAGCACATTAGGTTATACAGAAGGTTGCGACGTAGGGTTCCGGTTATGGTGTAGATCTGACGCAGAAGTATAATTCACGGCAAATCAATCTCATGAAATAATGGGTCTCACTGATTTAAACTATTTCAAGGTCACCTCCTTCTAATTAATTTAATTTCAAATTAAATGAAGAAAAATGCCTTTACTTGTGCCTCAAAATGTAGTGAATCCAGTTTTATAAATATCCAGACAGCCTTCAGACTAACTTTTTGGTTTACTTAAAAGGAAAACGAGGTTGGCTTAGTCCAAATCAAAAAGAAAATCACCGGTCAGTTTGTGTCCTGTCCTCTGACAGAAAAAGTAGCACAGCGCTGTTGACACACAACGCAGTTCCTCCTCCACCTCCTCTTTGAACATTTTAATGTTTTTTCAAATCATGTCTCTTCACGTGACTGTAACCTCCACTCTGCCTCCAACGATCTTAACGCTCACTCTCTACAATGAGAAATTTTGCTGTCCTTGACAATAAATTACTTTATCCCGTGTGGCAGTGTTGCTTTGTACTAAAACAATAATGTTCCTCCGCGCCACTAATGATCCGTGAAAGACCATTTACAACTTCTTCGTGTGTTCGCCATGTTTTTTTTAATGTCGAAGGGGGGATGACGTCAGATCCTGCGGCTCATAAACATATCAGCAACCTACCTTACGCGCCATCTTCTAGCTACCGACCAGAAAATATACGTAGCGTATAAACTCACTTGTTTATTTTTGTCCGAATAACCGCTTTTATTAGCTATACCGAGCAATGAGTGACCTTGAGGAAGGAAACTATGAAGGGCGGGTAAGTAGTTTACGTCGAATGTTATCGGTGACACCTTCCTTTCTTCCCTTTCTCTTCCGTGTGGCTTTCAATAAAGAACATTGTTAGGATATCCTAACCTAACTACTGGCAATTGAAATGTGTGTTAACGCTAATTAACCTGCAACGCGTTGCGTTTCATTTTTCAAAGAGGCAGAGAAATGCCTCGAGTTAAAAACCTATGCTAATACATGTTTTAATGTGAAAGGTTAATGCTCTGCTAGCAAGACTGCTTCTAACAGGCGCTAGCTAGCAAGCTAGTTGGCTTAAAATAATAACCAGTGTTAAAACATTGATGTGTGTAATTTGGCTTTATGCAATGTCAGTTTAGCTGAGTGCACCTGACTCGTTCGTTAAGTTATCAGAAGTTATCACCTACGGTATGCCAACGTCCTTTTGTGTGGTTAGCTCTGCACACTCAGGGGTGTTCTTTTTTTTCTTTTTTTTTGTCCGTAGTACTGCATTGTGTCAGTGTATGAGGGTTAGTCCTAAGCCACTCTTCCTTCTCAGCTTTCATTCTCTGGTTTATCAGGTTGAAACATCGCTAGAACATTCATTTAAGCTTTTTTTATTCCCACATATGTTACATTGTTCTGGTCATTTGCATACTTTCTGGAATATTCAAGCCTAATGAAGCAGCACTGTAAATGTAATAATGCATTCAGTTTTCCTTTTTATTTCATTATCAATATTCTCCTTTGCTAAAACACTCTGATCTTAATTTCATTGAATGTTCTTTTTTCATTAAGGTTATTGAACCTGAAGGATTTGAAGAGTTTTATCCAAGAATGATGAAGAAAATTTTCAAGATAAAAGAAGGCTAATGAAAACATTTACAGAACAGAACATAGAGCTGGAAAGGGAGGAGGTATACCGGAAGAATGGGGTCAGATAGACGCGCTTGCAGTGTAATGGCTAAAATGAAAAAGACCTGGAATCAGAAAATGAGAAAACTGAAAAAAGAAGAATGAAGAAGGATAGAAATCCTCAGAGAAGGGAGTAGCGTGTAAAGAATCTGGAAGAATGAATGTGTCCCTAGGTTAAGTAAATATATTGTTTGTGTCAAAATGTCTTTTCTTTATCATGCTCCGTTTGTGTAACATAAGAAAATGCATGTTTTTCTTTCCTCCTTTTAATAGTCCAGGTGAAAATGTGCATTTGTTAAATATATATATTTTAATAATATGCCACACAGAGGTTGATTTATTGAAATTACATGATTACTAACCCTTTTTCCCGCAGTATATAAGCTGTACATTTTAGACAAGTGTACTCTGTGTTATACTTTCATTATATTTGACTGCTTATTGTGTTTTTGTATAAATAAATAAATAAATTTTGTATGAGTGAAGGTTGTTAACATACTGCTATGGCAATAGGGGTCACGCTCCCCATCTAAATCGGATCGTGGGAGTCCAGCTCGGGTCAAGTCGGAGAGCAGGTCCGGCTCTCCAAGCCCATCCCGGGTCTCCAAACACTCTGAGTCCAGATCACACTCTCGGTCTAAATCCAGGTATGCTGTGCCCGCCTCCCCCCCAAACAAACACACACGCACACACTCATTATCCTAAATTTTGCCATCTTCTGGTCTGTTGAATTCACTGCTTCTTCATTTTTAGATCTCGTTCTGGACGGCACTCAAACCGCCGGTACAGCCGTTCGCGCTCTCGATCCTATTCCCATCGGAGGAAGTCCCGTTCTCGTTCCTACAGTCCTGAATATCGACGCCGGAAGAGCCAGAGCACATCCCCTATGTCAAACCGGCGCCGTCACACCGGCAGTAGGGTGAGTGTAACTGAAAGTGTTGTAGGTTATAGAAGGAGGTGAAGGACGTAGACGATTTGTAATGATTGGCTTATTGAACATCATAGCTAGGAAGTAGTGAAGAGATGGAAATATACTGCACAATTTACTCCAAGTTCAAAATTATATGCTGAAAATGTTTTTTTTGGGGGGGCTGTAAGTCAATTTCACACCACATTTCACTCAACACATGACACATTTTTTTATTTAGTGCACCTACATATTTTCAGAGTCTTCTGGCTAATCTCAACAAAACTGTTTTGTCATTTTGATTTATTTTTTAATATGTAATGTTATGTATGTATGGTTTTTGTTTGTTTGAAATTGTTTTTAGGAATTAAAACTGTATTAACAGGAAGTGTTTAATTAAAAGTCTTCACAGTCCAGAGACTGTCACTGTGTAATGTTATGATAATATTTTGTTGTGTAAAATTTGTTGTATGTTACCAGCTGATTGTGGTAAATGCGGTGGGAATCCGCTTTGACATGACATTTAATAACCCCTTTGCTAAACCTTCCCTTCCTTTCATTATATCAACAGAGCCATGACTTCACAAAAGAAGCATACAGTCATGGCGGTGGTGCTGATGTTAGGGTATGTGGACCTTCTGACATATTTTGGGGGGAAAAGTAATGAAATGTTGTGTGTGGGTCAAAGCTACCGCTCTCATTGCAGTGCTGCATGAGGTATAAAGGCATAAATAATCTTAGAAAAATATTAAAAAAAGCAAATAACTTGATGTGTGTGGACATCGTGGTTAGTTTGCAACCAGCGTCACCTTTAATATCTACAGTAA
This sequence comes from Hemichromis elongatus, assembly GCA_015108515.1. Classification (NCBI taxonomy): domain Eukaryota; kingdom Metazoa; phylum Chordata; class Actinopteri; order Cichliformes; family Cichlidae; genus Hemichromis; species Hemichromis elongatus. The sequence goes on along the minus strand of VUQR01010844.1, from coordinate 51,335 downwards.
GTATTAGGTCACTTAATGAGTTTAGTTGTATTTGGTACTCCAGTTGAAAACAGGCCTCAGCTAACATTTAAATGCTTAAGAAAACTCTGCCACTATTCCTTTACTGTATGTTTATTTTGTTGCTCCAGTAATAGATGATTTCTTGTGTGTGTGCTGTTTTAATGCCTATGAAGTACATTGTGCTGTATGTGTTTACTATGAAAATAACTTTTGAGCAGATCAAACGATATACTATGTGCCCCCCTTTTTTAAAGTTACTTTAAATATTTGAATGTAAAATGCAGCTAAATATTCACTGCTAAAAAAAACTACATTTTACTCTTGGGTAAACTGCTGTTCAGTAGTTTGAAAAGGGATCAGTTAAAATATACTGTATTTCTGCCGTAAGCACTAAAAGTAATGCGTTTGAGTGGTTCCTCATCTGCTGACATGTTCTTGCAGCACCATGTTTAACTAGTTTAACTAGCTTTCTTAAGCTCAATATTTGTAGCTCATATCTGCTTTATGTGGGCCATATAATAGTGCAAAACAGAGCAAGCATGAGGCAAGTGAAAAGGTTTTATACCACGTGTATATACATAGCTCCCCCTGTGACATGTTTTTGAAAGCAGTTTAAGGGGTTATTAAAGCTGTCATAGTTTACCCACTGAGAATTTATTGTGCTACTGTTTCAGCATCTTTTGTTACCCCATTGTGCAAACATAAAAAGTTATATGGATTATTTCCTCAGAAGCAACTCAATAACTTCATTAGTTATAAACCAAAAGTCACTATGTGGGAGCATGTATCATGTGTAGGTGAAACAGTATTTTTTTTCCATAAGCTGCAAAACTGATGCGAAGCAACCGTTAAGCATCAGATGCATAAATTTAATCAGTTATAAATTCATTGATTTAACATGTTTTATTAAAAATTATTTTCTCTGCTGGGTTTTGGGGAAAGACATTTTTCTAGCATCTAATCCTCTCGGTGCATTGAGTACGTAAAGTGCTCCCGTACGTATGTGGTGGCAGGTCATAAATTCATTAAATATATTCTGTATGCAATCATTACATGGGTGGATGTGGTAAGCTACATCATCAACTATTACCCCTATCACTGACCTTTCCAGGCGAACCCTGATCCGAGCACATGTTTGGGTGTGTTTGGCTTGAGCCTGTACACGACTGAGCGTGACCTGAGGGAAGTGTTTTCACGCTACGGTCCTTTGGCTGGGGTCAACGTGGTGTACGACCAGCGCACAGGTCGCTCCCGTGGATTTGCCTTTGTTTACTTTGAGAGGCTCGAAGACTCTAAAGAGGTATGGAAAATATTTGGGGTGTTATTTATGGGTCACATGCCCAGTGGTCATAAGTGCAAGCAACTTATTTTTGCTGCAATAACGTCACACATCCGGAGTCTAATTATTTATTCCCCAAAGTTGAGCTGGAATTAAAAGTGACATGGCAGTAAGTCTAAGAAGAAACCAAATAAAGGAACATTTGGTATATTTGAATAGTGTGTATGTATGTAGTTTTTGCTCTTTGGTACTTTTATTTTTAATTTATCCACTTTAGTAAATATTTTTTGAACCAATATGTTACTTCTATGCATGAGTGTTTCTGCCACAGAGGGGGAAAAAAGTTAAGAATATTTTTTTTCCATCCATAAGTCACAATTTCATGTTATTATCTCAAAATTTTTATTTAATAAATTGGTTCAATTTTATTTAGATATCTAACTGAAAAATTTGAAATATACCAAAATTTTGAGTCAAAAATAGAAATAATAAAAAAAACATTTTCATTGGCAGAAATGGGCTTCCGTACGTATCCATATAAGTCAATGAGCATATTTCTTTGTCTATCTGAACGCTGCATTTCCTGGTAATCCCATTGTACAGAAATTGGTTGCAGTTCAGTCAGGGGTACAGCAGGGGTTGCCCAAGAGAGGGCCCACAATGAATAGCAACTAAACAGTTAAAATAATTATCTGTGTCAACTTCCAAGAATAAAAATAGCCTATTGCATTTTCACAAATACTGTATTGAATATGTGTCGGGATTTAAATGCCTTCTTGTTTTTTGGGGGGGGTTTTTTGTTTTTTTTATAGTGAAGCAAATTTTACCAATAAAATAATTTACAACACGATCCACTCGATTGTTGGCAACCCTTTAAATACACCTAAATGTTAGAGGTGCCATTAAACCACATAAGAAACATGCACATCTGGAGCAGCTCCTTGTGACTTCTGTCAGGAACCTGGTGGGAGAAATTCTCTGCTTCTTCTAAATTCATGCTTGAAATCAAAAAGCCTTAAAGCAGTGGCAGAATTGTAACCCGCTCACAAATCTGAAAATGTAACTCTCGCCTCTCATTTCAGCTCATTATACCAACAAACATTATGAACATTTACCCCAAGTAAACCCAAAGTCCAGAGAGAGGGACTTCTCCATTTCTATTACCAGCTGTTTGGATTTTTTTTTTTTTCCGTTTAAATTGGGTGTGATTACTTGAATATGCCACTAGGTGTCAGCCTTTTCTTAAATTCTCTCACCACCCAATGATGGGGTCTAATATACATGGTTTCAGTGTGCAATGTTGTTTGGCATTAATGAATTAAATCATTTTTACCAAAGAACTTACAGTGATCTGATAATATCATTGTCATCTCCCTTTTGTGTTCCCAGGCGATGGAGCGAGCTAATGGCATGGAGCTGGATGGGAGGCGCATCAGAGTGGATTATTCCATTACCAAACGTCCCCATACCCCTACGCCAGGAATCTACATGGGCCGACCTACACAGTAAGATCAGTATTTGTGTCAAATCTTAGATACCTGTTCCCTTAACCTACAGCATGGTACTGGAGCTCCATTAAAATCCCCATGAAGCTTAAATGCACCTCTGAGTCATACTGATTAAAGACAGTATCGTATTTAATTGTCTGTCGTCAACATGACTCGGTTACTCAGAAGTCATTCTCCTTCTTTTCTTTTTATAATTTATTTTTAATTTTTTTTACAGCAACGGTGGTGGTGGTGGTGGCGGTGGCGGCGGCGGCAGCAGCGGCAGCAGCAGCAGGAGGGGAAGAGAGTCGTATTATGACCGCGGCTATGACCGCTACGACAGATACGACGAGTACGACTACAGATATAGGTAAGTGTTAATTTTTCTGAGTACAAATTCAAGGTTGTAGTGTTATGTGGGAGCAGACACATTTCAAGCTACGCTTTTGTGTCTTTGCAGTCGCAGGCGCTCTCCATCGCCCTACTACAGTCGATACAGGTCTCGCTCACGGTCCCGCTCCTACAGCCCACGTAAGTGTGAAGAGAAATGGTGCACAAAAAGATGGTTACTGCACTTGTGGTTCAAACACATCTCTGTACTTGTTGGAGAAATGATGATCAGTCTTTTTGCCCTTCACAGACTTCAGCCGTTTAATAATACAGGTTTTTTTTTGTTTCTTGTCTTTTTCAGGACGTTACTGAGTTGCTTCTTTCAACATTCAGCATCCCTCCAATAACTGATGGGTGTGTGTGTGGTACATCAAAGTGTTTTAGAGGAAAACATTTTGATTAAGCATGTCTATATCAGCAGAACTCTTGAGTTTTAAAGTAGTTCTTGTTTACATGAAATAGATGTCTTAATTTTTAGATGTTTGGATACATCCGTGTTGAGTTGGAGCACAGAAATCAGCACCTGTGGCTTACTCTTGCCTCATTTATAGACCTCCATCTTTTCTTCCTCTGTCATTTTCTGCAGCTCGGATCAGATTTTTTTTGTACTCATTACTCTTAACGTTGTCCTCAAGATGGGAAAGAAGAAGGGACACTTGATTTTCCAGCCTGCACTCTGTGTGTATAAGGATAACAAATTTATCTGAGTGTTAATGTTGACACTAAATAAGTTAATGGTAACTAAATCGGGTGGTTAACATGAAGTGTTACCAACATCAGAAGTCCTTTTTTTTCCCCAGTCAAGAAGTCATTGTTTAAGTTTTAAGAGTTTTAATAGCATTTTTTTTTTCAATTTGTTTTATTTTTATTGCTGTTTCTTTGTATGGAAAATACAAATTTATGAAAACCGCGAAAAGTTTGTAAGGTGTTTTTCTGACTTAATGTGCATGAAATTGAAGTTGGGATTTGGTTGTATGGGTGGGAGTGAATGCTGTAAGTTGAGTGGGTGAGGTGGGAAAGCAAGAGATTCACAGAACAAGATTAATTCCAATGTGGTGTGCACGATAAGATAATATCGACACAAACTTAAAGTCGCCTGTTGTATTCTTGTGTTGAAACTAAAGTGTATCCCCAATACACATTCAGCTTACTTTCATTAGGGTACTACTAAGGAGAAAACGCACAAGGGCCTTTAGCAATATATTTATTAGACAAGTTCATAAAATACAAAGTTCACATTGAATGATCTTTAAAATGCGCTAACTTCTTCCCCGGTGTGACAGTGGATATTACATTATGAAAAGTTAACAGAACATTGTTAGATTTGTTTTGCATACAGTGGTGTTACCAGTCACAGGTACAACCCTGCAGAACGCATGAAAACACCATGACCATTCACTCCGTCCCCCACAAAGACAGCTAAAATTTGAACAGATTGAGGGGTAATGGGATTGTGACACAGTGGATAATCACAAAAGTAAACCTGAAGGAATGAAGGGTCCTTTATCTGTAGACCATGGGACCAATGACAAGGCACTTCATTCAAATGGGGTTAATAATCACTGCTGACATGTCACGGGGCCCCTCAGAGTTATGCATTCATTCCTAGTCATTCACATAATTCTTATGATTTCAAGGTAACTACTAGCTCGAAGGACACAAAGGTCAAAAACCCGACACTTTGTCGTCGTCTGTACCATCTAAGTGTGCACGAGCATTCACTTTCGCATTTTCATGAGTGAACTTGCACTTGTGCGTACACTCGCTCCTGTGAACATTTGATTGATGAAGCAAATTACACAGTTATTGTTTCCTGATCTGAGTCCTGTGGTAGCCAAATTAGTGTTCAGCGTAGAGAACAGGTGCAGGGAAGTGAGAGAATCCAGGACATTTTCTAAATTGTATAGTTGCATGTACAGTTGTGTGTGTGTGTGGGGGGTGGGGTGTGGGGGGGGTGTTAGTCACTGAAATTGTGCTATGACACAGGTGTCATGGCAGGGGGGTTGATAACCAGTAGGAAACATGATGCTTAGGGGTTAGCTAGATATTATTGGGACTCCATAAATTACACCCTATATAGCTATCTTTAGAGTAAAAAAGTGTGTTTGGAGGAAGAATTGGACACATTTACTACACTGCTTTTTAGAAAGAAAGAAATTTAATTGTTTTAATTTGGACTATTATCTTAAATCCTTAATCTTAGTCAGCAGGGGCTTTCTAAAACTACATTTCTGAAAGTTAAATTCATTGTTCTATTCATACTTTAAAGCAATCTCACAGATAAACAACCCTTTATTACACCAGAAGTGTATTTTATTGCTTTGCAAACTCTAATCTAATTTGTATTAACATGCTAAAATAATTAAATAGCCATTTAAAAAACTTTAAATGTTTTGCATGTGTGTATACCTGATTGCTAAACCCAAGTGTGGCAAGCCACACACTAATTAAAACGTTAATTATTATCTATAACATTAAAAAGCCAGATGGTTGAAGAAAATGTCCATATTTGGGTTTTTTTAAACATTTAAATTAATGAACAAAAAGATTCAAATTCACAGATGCTCATGGCAGCACTTTGTTTTTAAATATTTAATATTCACGTGCTTTCAAATGACACCTGCATTTCTAATCAGAGGAAACGGACAACTTACTCTGCTTAAGATTCAGCAAATAACGCACTTCCTCTCACAACAGACACAAGCCCAGTGCAAAAAAAAAAATTGCAAAGTGCGAAAACTCCAAAGAACAGCAAATCATGTTTCCATCTTCTTTCAGAAAACATGTCATTGAAGAAACTGATTGCTTTTTTGGAGG
>VUQR01010844.1:20801-40067 GCA_015108515.1 Hemichromis elongatus | reverse complement strand
GGGGGGGGGGGGGGGGGGGGGGGGGGGTGGGGTGGTGGGGGGGGGGGGGGGGTGGGGGGGGGGGGGGGGGGGGTGGGGGGGGGGGGGGGGGTGTGGTGTTGGGGGGGGGGGGGGGGGGGGGGGGGGGGGGGGGGGGGAGAGACTCTATGAAAAACGCATGTAGTCCTGTAGGGTGGGGGTGTATCCAAGCGTTTCTTTCTCTCACACAACCTTTACTTGGCCTTTTGACACCGTGGGGCTCACACAAATGGCTTCCCCTAGGTTTGAGTGAAATTCTGCCTTTGTAATTTGACTGAGTGTAGCTTGGTAAAATGCTAGAGTAAACACAATCCTCAGTGTAAGCAATGCACGTTAGCGGGGCTGTGGAAGCCGTGAAGTGAACCCTTATTGTGAGCTCTATCACACAACCCCAGCTTGGCACGATTGAGGAGTAATGTGTCGCCGCTTTCACCAGTTTATACTGGAACTTGCACTCTTCTCCAGGTTTCAAAATACAGGCCGTCTCCAACAGCCTCCACTCGCTACACTGTGAAGCCATTTCGTCCATGCTGACACACCAGGTGGTTTAATTGTGTTGGCCAAATGTAGGCCAACTAACCCAGGCACACATTTAGCTTTTTTTTTTTTTGTACATTAATCACTTCAACCCTTCACGGCTTGTTGTCTAATCACAAGTTAAGCGTGCACCTACAGAACACTAAACAGCTGAGCTAAACTCGTTCACTATTTTACAAATAGTGCTAATGTCAGGGTCATTTATCCTCGTGCTACCAGTGGCTCGAACACTTTCATCAATTTGTGCTCCTATGCGAGAAATAACCAGCTCGCAACCACGCTTATGTATGCTTCTCTGGATTTTTAGTAATAAACATCAACCCCTGTTTCTCTTTTCTGGTTTTGTTTTCTCAGCAGTATGGAGGCCTACACGAGAGGTCATGTGGTTAATGAAAATAACATTGCTGTATTTAGATTATTTTTTTAAATTTTCTCTTTTCTTTTTAAAGGTAAAGTTGAACTTCACGGAAAAGTTCTCGAAGTGGAGCACTCGGTCCCTAAACGTCAAAGGTACGTGGGTTTTTATTAAATAGTGCTTGGTTAAACTCGTAGACGGCTCAACTATATTATTAAATTGTAGTCACCTTTTTTTTTTTTTTTTTTACTTTGACCCCGTGTGTGTGTTTATGCGAGTGTTTTATAATAATGCCACGTTTGTTTCCAAGCGTTATGTTATTTTAGTTAAAATACGTACGCCCATCATTCCACCCCCCCCACCAACCCCCTTTTTCCCCTGAATGCTCTTTGGGGTCAAATAAAAGGGGCGTATGGCGGTCTGTTCCTTCCTTTCGCCATGACTGAGGGGGTGCTCCCAAAACTGTCGTGCATTTGAGTTAAACCATCTCATGGTTCTCTTCTCCTCGCTCGCTCCATTCTCTTGTTTTTAGTGTATACGTGCAGTTCTTGTCGATATTAAAGCGCAAAGCTCAGGGCGAGTACCAAAGCCTCGAGTGTGCAGGCTTGAAATGTGTGCTGAGTGAGTGCAGGCTGGATTTGAGGCGTACAGGCCTTGTGAAGTCGTCCATTTGAGAAGGATCTGCCCGTCATTCTCCCTTGCCTGCCCTGCGCTTCCGCCCTCCTCAGCACATTGTGCTGCTGTTGCACGAGATGGACTCCAAACGCGAGTGGAATGGGAGGTTTGGGACCCAAGTCACGAAAACCCTTGGTTTCAGAGTTAGACGCCCGTAGCCACACTGGGCGGTTCGGTGTATGCTTTCCAAAGGTGCACAATATATTTATTGTGTGGTCCTCGGTGCAGTGGGCTTAAACATAGTGGCAATTTTTTGACATAGTGTGCGTATTTTTATTTTATTTGGTGGCGATGCTGTTCGGTCAAAAATGAGCATTTTCTTGAATTAAATTGCTTTTGCTTGATGATAGTTGCGATAATTTCTAACTAATATTGTGGGTTTGCATTGTTTGTTCTCAACGTTTGACTGTGATCTGCTCTTATGTAAAGAAATGGGTCACACTTAAAATCAAAGTCTTGCTGAAACACGTAGGCATTAAGAAACAAAACACACAAGCAAAAAACACAACGGTTCCCCGTGACTTGCACTTATTTAAAAGGCGTTTTGGATTTAAAAAAAAAAAAAAAAGAGCAAACGCAGAATTCGCGAAACCTTTACACGAAATGTATTTTCCACGTGGACATCATAGAAGCATATTCTGGTGGGCTGTGGGTCTAAATTGTAGCTTAGTTAAATAAACCAGGTGTACTTGAATGAGTATTTGTCAGATCTTCAGACGTCCCCTAAACGCTGTGGTGATTGTTTTTGTGCACACTGCAGAGTCGAGTTTGCGCCACATTTCAGAAAGGTAAAAAAAAAACAAAACTTGCCATTCCTTTACAACATGGAACACAGTCAATGGGAACAGTATGCTGAGTGTGTCTCTCACACACACACACACACACACACACACACACACACACACACACACACACTGGGGCCCCTCTTTGCATTCCAGCTTGCAAATATGAACTGGGGGGCTTGGCCAATCACCTTTGAACCTGTTAGGAAGGGGGAAGTGCTAGGGTAGACGAGAATCAAGGTGGGGTGGCTATAGTTTGAAGTTCATACAGATTCCGCTGAATACGGTGACATGGTTTGTGGGGATGTGGCATTTTTGTAATTTTAAGCGAACCAGGTTGGGGACCCAATCGTTTTTGTGCGTATTCCCATGGCTCTGTCACGCGTGTGACCAAAAGGGCACCAAATGATCTTCTATGCATTTGGCGTAACACTGGGTTTGTCTTAAAAATGAAGTGTACGCATTAACAGAATAACGCAACATAATTATTTAACTGGAAACGCATTTTCTGCACATACACGGCGCTCTTGGTTAATTACCTTTTGAGTTGATTTACGATAGTTTACTTTTTACGTTGCGTGAGCAGTTTTAAAAAAAAAAATTGTTTTGGTCTTTTGAAGAGGAAAAAAACGCAGTTTAAAAGATCTCCCCAATATCTTCTTTATACTATAGTTCTGTAGAAAGCACGTTTTCTTCAGCTTAAAAATCCATTTATGTAAAGCTTTGACCTACTTTTATTTTTCAATATATTTGTGTACGTATATATATTAAAAAAAAATGCTTTAAAAAATATCATATGATGCAGTTACACCACAGATAAACCAAACTGAGGTAGTTCTTGTACATAGGGTTGCATTCTACTCCTGGTCGGATTTTTTTTTTTTTTTTTTTTCCTCCAACGTAAAAAAAATGCAGCTTGCCCATCCCCACGTGCACATGCCTCAGATGTACAGGAAGAAAGAAAATGGCATGGTTTTAAGGGGGTTGGTGGCCCCACGCATGCGTGTGTGTTTGAGAGGAACACAGACGTTAAACACGCTCTGTTTAAATGTACACAACTTTCTTTTAAAGTCAGTTCCTTATTAACATTTTAGTCCTGTTAATTTAGTTTCTAAAGCTGGGTTTAAATTGTAAATTAAATTGAGACAGTACTCTAAAGCTTCTCATGGTTGCTTATAGAAATCACTCCTAGCCTAAAAATTTTCGGTCACGGGGTCAGCGTGGGGCCCCACCTGCACATCCCCTCCAAAAAAAGAAAAAGGCCAGTTGGGGTGCCAGAGAATTATGAATGTGGCCCCTTGTTTTACTTGGACTGCAGGCAAATGCTAACTCTCCCTCAGTCTAGACTCAAATCAGACTGGCATTGTACTTTTAGCTTGTTCTTAAACCTGTTCTGTGAGATCTTGAGGTAAAGACATGCGTGTTTAATGGCTTTTTGCATATGGCAAGCTCTAACTGTTCAACTATGGAGCTCCCAAGAATTTCAACATATCCAAATGCATTAATGTAGTTTATTTGGTGCACAGTTTGCATGCAAGTAAGGCCTGTGAGGGCAGTGGAAACATGACTGTTGGAGTTCAGTCATTCAGAACCTCTGCCTTCTGAATAAGCAGTGGATGTGGATGGGCGTTGAGCACAGACCTCGTGTATTTCTGTCAACAATGGTGTTGACGTAGAGTGCTTCAGTATGGGGGGAGAAGATTGAGGAAAAGAAATGGAGATGACTACAGGTATCCTGCAGCATTATTCTGCCCAGTTTGTGAATACTGTTGTGGTATACATTTGCATGCTTGTGTATACGCATCAATTGAAACCACCTGTATGCATGGTCTCCCATCAGGAGGCCATAGGTCTCAGCTGGGCTCCAAGAATGGGGATGAATGTGTAGAATGTCGGTCCGTTTTGAAAGTAAATAAGGCGCTCGGGCCTCCTCCTGGCCATCACATGACGAGCCAACCCTAGTCACTCTTGGCCCTCCCTCCTTTCCTCTCCCTCCCACTTTTAACCCTGCTCTACATGTTCCTGTCGGTGGACTTGTCCGTGTCCATGGCAACAGGACCCCACCCCCGCAGGGCAGAGAGGGCCCTTGTTACCCTTGCTTGAAACTGGGCTACCCCCCCAATACCACACCCCACTCACACAGCCTCACACACACCCACCCCTTCCTAAATCAAAGACTGAGACTTGGGAATGTATACCACCCACAACCCCCACCCCACCACATACCCTGGCTGACTTCTCGTCTGTGTGTGTGTAGGTATAGGTTAATCCGACTGGAAGTGCTTTGTGCATTTGCACATTTTGTATGGTGTTCCCACCGCAATGCAGAGCATACCGAATGTGTGGGGAGATGCTGCTAGATCAGCCAGGAATGGCACAGTGGGCCGGAAAAGGCTGAAATTCCTGTTGGGAGTTATTTGGGAAGTTTTCTTTAGTTTTCCCATTTAGAGTTAAGTAGTTTCTTTAATGCATGGTCCGAAATATATTGTACCCCCTATAAGTGTGACTGTAGTCCTAGTGGCTAAGCTAAGTAATTTCAGCTTTATGGCCGTTATTGTACACATGCAATACAATTTTTACTGTGTGCACACATGCATATATGGAAAGTTTCAAATGTGTATAGTAAAACATAATCCTAAAAATTAAGTTCTTAAATGCTGCATGTTGAAAGGTGCCATCTTGTGCAAACTACCCCACTGTTAATGTTGTTTTTTTGTTTTTAAAAAAAAATCCAGTTTGTACATGTAGATGCTGAGGAGCTCAGGGACACTTGAGGCAAAAGTGGTGAAAATATGTAGTAAAATTCTAGGCTTTACACACAGGACAAAAATGTGCATGCAACGTAACGCTGAAGTGGCCGCATGGAACTGTGTGTGTATAATGTGCAACATGCATGTAAAGCCGATGTGGAACTGGTCTAGGGTCAAGGTTTCATTCCACGTGGTGTGTGTGTGTGCATTCCTTAGCTCCAAGCCATATGTATGCCTTTTCTTTAGGTAGGGGTGTGTGTCAACATGCAGCGGACTTTGGAGTGGGCTGTACTTTTCTCACATTTTTTTTTTTTTTTCCTTCCACAACATGCAGACAGACCCTTGTAAAATTTGGAGTATCTGATCCAGAAGGCCTACTGTCTGCATGACCTCCACACATAACTAGTACACTTACACTGCTGTAAACACAATCAAAGTAGGAACCATAAAGCAATAATTTTCTGTCTCAATTATTCCAATCTATGCAACAATGCAAAACTCAACTGTCTCCACTTGCTTCTGCTGCACACTCTGAACAAGCACTTTTTTCTTTTTCTTTTTTTTAAACTCTTCCTATGTAACGTGATGTAGCAAGCAGCGATTTCCTTTAGAGCTTCTGAGAGGCACACGCACTGCCAGTTCCCCTTCCCCATTTTTTTTCTTTTTAATTTAATACAACAGCTGGTTGTAACTATTTTGTTAAAAAAAAACAAAGGGTCTGAGCCTTGCAGTTAAAACCTCATGATTCAGTACTGTAGGATTCATGCTAGAGTCAGGTTGCACAGACCAGACATTTTAATATATTCTCAATCTTTTTTTTTTTCTTTCCCTTCTGCTTTCCTCTTGGTGCATCTTACTACTACTTGTCTTGTCTTCTTCTTTCCATGTCACTCTTTGGACACTAACACAGCTGGTAATTTGGGAGAAGGGTGTGGTGTGAGTGTTACATTAATTTTGAATTTTTGGGAAACTTGAATCTAAACTATCCCACTTTTCTATTTCATGCAGTCTGTTTCCATACACCTGATTTTAGAGTGGAATTAAAGACCTTCTGTCAGTGCCAGCTTACTGAGAAATAAGCTTCTTTTAATATATATTTGGTTTAAACAAACAAACAAAAAACCTGTATTATCCTTGGTATTGGCAATTATTAACTAGCTGTTGCTTTCTCTTCTCCCATCTTTTGTCCCATCTACCTTCACTTGCCCTCTTCCCCCTCTTGTTCCCTCTCCAGGAGCTGTAAGCTGCAGATCAGGAACATCCCGCCTCACATGCAGTGGGAGGTGAGTGCTAACAGGCTGCTAACCGCTTCCAGGGCGGGGCACCATGGGGAAGCCCAACTGGGCTCTCATTTAGTGGCCTCTGGAGTTACCTTGTCTCCTTTTGGGTTTCAATTGAGCATGCACTTGCTGATTAGTTTGACTTTGGCTGCTGTAGCTTAGCGCAACATACTGGCTGTCTTCCGTAAGGGACTCTTACTAGTGTCACTAGGCAGTTGACAGTCAGGATTAGAAGAGATTTAAATTTCTTTTATTAAATTTTCACTACCTAGGAGTGTTGTGGTGTTTTGGCTTTTTTTGGGGGGGGGAGTGTAATGAGGGTAGACACTCCAGATGATACTGACGGGCTCACGCAGGAGTATGCTCGTAGCACTGGTTCTACATGTGTCTGCTGCTCGCAGAGCCTTGTAAAACAAAAAAAGCTGCTTGCTGATGTTTTTAAATGGGGAAACGTGAGTTGATTGTTTTGCCATGGTGTCCTTCACCACTGATCACATGGGTTAGTTTGAAAGTGAAAGCCTCGTCACACAATGTGTGTTCTTGCACAAAAAAGTGGAAATGAATTAGAAAATAAATCAGTGTTGTCTGAAGGGTTGTGAAAGATTCATGCAACACAGGGGTTGACCTGGCTTTAAGTCCTCCTTTGGTGTATGTCACTGGATTTATTTATTTATTTTCTTTAAACTCTCATTTTACTTGTTTGATACGTATGAATTTTTCTTTGTCTAAGGCACACAGTGCATGTGGGTATTGGTGGTTTTATTATTTGCTACACATGTCGGTACCTGACGTTGAGAAAGGCAGCTAAATAAAATCAGCCCTTGCACAATTGTATGCAGACCACAGCAACAAATACATTTGTTATGCTTTTGTCAGGATTTTGAGTCAGCTAGCAGTGCAAGTTCACATGGAAGTGAGGTGGATCTTAATTGGCTGGACACATTTGACGCAATGCACAATTTGCTGTTTTTTTTGGCATTCTCTGAAATAACAATTCTTGATTTTGTGTAGCAACTGTGATTTTGGAGCTGAATCTTTGTTGAGTCTCAGAGTGTACCTTGATATATCACCCCCCCCACACACACACACACACACACACACACCTAACACAATTTCTGTCAGTTCTATAAATTCTTCAGAAAACTGATTTTAATTTGTACAAAACTCTTCTCATCGTATAAGTTCATGAGGTTAAGGAAAAAGCATTTTGATTTAAACTAAGCTGACGTAATTAATTCGCACAAAAGCTACACATGAAATGGGGGGTGGGTTAAATACCAATACAAATGTTGAGCTTTGGCATGGTCTGGACTTCAAGGCCGTTGCCTGATTAGTAGGGGGGGAAGCTAGTCTGTGTTGAGCAACAGTCATGTGTGTGTCATGCGTAGCATGCCTTTTTCCCCTGCATTTTGTAGGCATTAAAAAAAAAAAAACCCAAACACACTAATCTGCTGGGTGCACATAATTTTTTTTTTAAATTTATGTTATGTGAGCTGAAATTGCAAGTTTTTGAACTTTGACAGTGTTTTTTTTTTTAAAGCTTTGGATAAATTGCAACATTTTCATAGTCTGCAGTTGCATGTGGAATGTGGCAGCTTTAACACAGCTTTACGTGACTCCCTCCCCCCCAACTACATCACCTCCACTGCAAAGGTTTAGCTGTGTTGGCGTGTGCTTGCAGTGCAATTTTATATTTAAAAAAAAAAAATCTGCTTTGTAAAGACCATAGACGCAAAACAAGAGAATTCTCATGTTCAATTGCGCAATTGTTCCACACTGTTCTGAACCGCATGAGTGTAAAGGTTAATGCATGACTTTAGATTTCAGCCTACTTCAGTCACTATGATCAAATGGCTACGGACGCGTTCAGGGTTTTGTTTTTTGTGTGTAATGGTGGGCTCGCTTTGCCTACGCATGTCCCTTAACTGCAGCTCCAGATCCACCCATGTTCCTAGTATGTCGCGCGGCAGCTTTCTGCTTTCTCTAAAGGTGACATGGAGATTTCTCTCCCCTCAAAAGCGAGGGGGGGGGGTGATTTAGAAGAATGGAGGAACTGAATAGAAAGAGGTCTTTTGATGCACAGGCCTTGTATGCATCTTATCAGGCAGATAAGACAGACGGGTCATGGTGTGAGTGTGTGTAAAAACCTTCTAGCTAGAGAATGGTGGCGAGAGTAGCGGCGTGTTCACGAGCTGTAGTGAGTGGGTGGGCCTGGACTGTTTCCCCTTCCCTTCCATGTGCGCTGATTCACAGAATGTGTAGCATGAACTCACACCCCTCCCCCCAGCTGCTGCTGCTTCCTGCTGGAATGTACCCCACCCTTTCCTGAATGGCCTGGATTCCCATTGGCCAGACTCTATAGATGGACAGGCAGAGTAGCCAGCCAGCAGCCAGTAACTCCTGGCTTCAGGGAACTCGCATCAGTGCTGGAGCAGCCAATGATGGAGAGTGGAGATGGCAGAGAGGCGGGAGGCTGTCTGGTTGGTTGGTTGGTAGGGTTGGGGTGCGGGGTGGGACAGACAGGGATGTGGTCCTGTTGGCTAAAAAGTGGGGTTGAGCTCTTGAGGGTGTGGCCATGGGTTCAAGCATGGTGGAGGTCTTAGCTCAGATGGGAGCCAGCTCGCCCTCCTCCCCTCCACTCGCTTACATTTGATCACATCTATGAAATGAAGTCCCGTGGTCTCGCGATTTGAGCGGATTGCTAGCGTGGTGGGGTTTTCTGTTATGTGCATATGCCAAGGTTTCTCCCAATGCACCTCTCCTATACATGGATTCAACATGCTAATGATCTTAATCTGATACATTTGCAACTATTCAAATAAATCCCACAAACAAAGTCCTTAATTATGCAATTTATGCTTTTGTCTGCTGTTTAAAGCATTTCAAAGATGATCTATTTAAAATGTTACTCCTATTTTTATAGAAAAATTAATCAAAAATAAAATGGAAAAAGACACCAGCTTCCCACAGCGGAGTGTCATAATTTGGGTTGACAAGCTTTAACAAAACGCAGTGAATTTATCAGTGTAACTCCTCTTTGAATTTGGGTTCAGAATTGGTGGAGAAGGCTAGGCCTGTTCTTCTGGATGATCTTCTGCTCACCAGTGGGTTCAGATCAAATCCTTTAGTCACCACGTACTCAATTTTATTTATTCATTTTATTTTTTTTCTTCCCTCTCCCCTCAGGTTTTGGATGGTATGCTTGCTCAATATGGTGCAGTACAGAGCTGTGAACAAGGTAAATATGCTGTTGATTAAACTTTGTGTTACAAGACACACCCTGCACTGAAATCCGTTTTTCCAAATCCTTCCTTACTGTACAATTGTTTAAGTAAATGCTTTTATTAGCTTCCTAATGAAATTTTAGAGTAACCCAGGTTGGTCAACTTTCACCGTCATTGTTGGGATTTGTGCTTACTTTGTGTATTCTCACAGTAAACACTGACACAGAGACTGCAGTTGTCAATGTTCGGTATGCTACCAAGGACCAGGCTAGGCTGTGAGTACACGCACACAGAGTATTCACGTCATTAACCTCTATCTCATCTATCTTGATGCCTCTGACATGAATCTGCTTGAGCTTTCCCACTTTCCCCCCACATTGTTTGACACCACATCAACTTCCTCTGTCAAGTGTTCTTACAGTGCACCCGATTTCCTCCTTCCAACACAAAGTCTAGTTTAATTTGACATGCAATAATAACTGGCAGGGTGCTTGTGTGTGTGTGTGTTGGAGATGGAGGGGGTTAAATTAGCCATCTGGTGCCCCCTGGTGTACATGTATCATACTACTCTGCAAGAGTGGTTGAAAGAGTCTCTTGGAATAATTGATCAGTTCATTAAAAATCTAAATCCTTGAGGCTAATGAGGGAGATGTGTGAATGCTGACATAGGATAACTGAAAGGTAGCATTTGGCCAGATCCCCAGTACCTGCTGGTAATGTTGGGTTTAGACCTTGTTCTTAAGTCACAAATCAATTTGCATTAAAGTCTCTTCGTTTAAATGTCCTGCTTTTTGGTTTCCTTGATTAATGAGGAGTCAAATTTGAAGTCTTGTTAAAGTCTTTCTACTCCATGTCTGCAAGCCTTCCTTTGCTGTTAAATTAAACGTTCAGTAGCAATCGAGAGGTTTACATGCCAACCTCTTCAATTCTTTCTAGGGCAATGGAGAAGCTTAATGGATCTATGATGGAGAATTATACCTTGAAAGTGTCCTATATCCCAGATGAGACGGCAGCACCAGAGGGTCCTCCAGCAGGGGGTCGGAGAGGCTTTAATGCCCGCGGACCCCCTCGGTCTGGCTCTCCGGGTTTGGGCGCCCGGCCTAAAGTGCAGTCAGACATCCCGCTACGTATGCTGGTTCCCACGCAGTTTGTAGGGGCGATCATTGGCAAGGAGGGCGCGACTATCCGCAACATCACCAAGCAAACCCACTCAAAGTACGTACGCAGAGGTCAGGAATTATACTGAGCATTGCATGTCAGCGGTGTCCTCCTTTCCTTTTCTGCACTTCTGGCTGTTGATCAGCAATATGATGAGCGTTTTTTCTTTGTATCAGGATTGACATCCACAGAAAAGAGAACGCAGGTGCTGCAGAGAAACCCATCACTATTCACTCGACCCCTGAAGGCTGTTCGAATGCTTGCAAAACCATCATGGACATCATGCAGAAAGAAGCCCTTGACACAAAGTTGTGAGTTTAAAAACAGTTTTCCACTTCCTTATAATGGCTCACATTTTTAACTTCTTACAAGTTCAGACGTCATATCTTGGCTCTGCACAAAAGTAAATCGGCCCTCGCTGTTCACAACATGTAGAAAAGTAATAGAACTGATTGTATCAGACTTTGTTTTTCATTTGACTTCCCAACCTTTTTCTCCCACAGTACTGAGGAGATCCCTCTAAAGATCCTTGCACACAACAGCTTTGTGGGAAGATTAATAGGTAAAGAAGGACGCAACCTGAAGAAAATTGAGCAGGAAACTGGGACCAAGATCACAATCTCACCGTAAGTCGTCATAAGAGTTCATCTAGGCTCTACCTATTGACAGTTTGCAGTCTGTGCAGTCAGTTAGTAAAAGTAGCGTGGCATACATTTTAATGTTGTACTTCTGCAGTCTATTTGTTCTCAACCTTCTTTATTCTCTCCAGTCTTCAGGACCTAACCCTGTACAACCCAGAACGGACCATCACAGTAAAGGGCTCCATTGAGGCATGTGCAAAAGCTGAGGAGGAAGTGATGAAAAAGATCAGGGAATCCTATGAGAGCGACATGGCTGCTATGAACGTAAGCAATTTAAAATAAATCAAATGTGAATAAATCCTTCTTTCAAAGGGGAAATCTTAAATAACTTTGTTCCAGTAAATATAAATGCAACCGGTTTCTTTAAAAGTGACGTAGATTGTCTGTTAATGTTCTCGGCTTTCAAGTACATGGGCCAGACATGGCCGTTCAAGAGGCCCCGGCTGGTAGAGGTGGGGGTTTTCTGGCAAGTCTTAGAGCCACCAAGATATTTTCTGTGATTAAGTTTACATAACCAATAAAACTGGTAAGTAACTCGAACAGTGATGTTTACATGGGAGTGATCTGGAACTACCATGGTGTAATGGCACTATTCTATCCTCACTTTTCTTGTAAAGATACACGTGCCTTTTTTAGTATTTTATTTCCTGTTTATTTTTCCTGTTTAGGTCTTCAATACAAAAGACACTTCCACATGTCAAGTATTGTGAAATCACTAGAAAGGAATATTCTCTTTGCTACTCCAGTAGTTGTGGGTGAAGAGGGAATTTCATTGGTTTCCTAACGGAGCGCACTGATCCCCCAATATGTCTGTGGAAATCATAACAGCTCCAGGAAATTCCCTTGAATGCTAAGGAAAGGTGCATCACTACTTCCTTTTAGCACAGGCTAAGTTGGACCTCCCTTTCTGTGAAAGGAAAAGGAGGAAATCCTATCTCAGCATTCAAATTGCTTTCATGAATGGTTTAACGTGTCACAAACTGTCAACATAACTGGGAAGAGGTGCAGGTTGTGTAAATGTAAACTAATATTTCATGGCAATGAAACGGCATAATGCACGTGATATTTTGAGCCTTAAATCTGCGTGTAAAGTTGCCTTTCAGGATCTCATTAATTATACTTTTATTCCAATTATTTCACCAATAAGTGAAGTCAATCTTTTAGCACACTAATACTAATTTTTCCTTCATATCCTTTCTTGGCCGCCTGATATTTTCTATTAAAAACTGGGAGGAAAAAAAACACAAATGCCACAAAATTGTGGTGAGGGACTGTACCATTACAGCCAGTGTGTCTGTCTTCTCAGCTGTTAAAACTGAGTTTACAAGGAATGTGAAAACAGCCTGTGAGAAGCTTGAGAAGCTGCACTGTGTGATTGTTTACCAAGTGGACAATGGCTCATTTGAGACTTTCTGACTGTCCTAGAAAGTATTCTTCGGGCTCACAATTTGATTCATTTTGCTTGTCCGGGCTTTGCAAAACTCCCAGCTCAAGTCGAGCTATTTTTGCTTTGGGAGTTGATGTTCAATTCAGAAAATTGTCAGATTTTTGAGTTTTCTCCACCAAATGTGGTGCATGTGCAGACACTTATGTCTGATTTGATATTAGCTGTCTTGATTTTACTTGTCCAGTTCAGGAGTACAAAGTCGGTGATGTAGAGTGGCTAATTGTCCAGTGCATCTTTCAGCTAGTGGGTGGATGTGAAATGTGCTGCCTCCAGGCTGCAAGGAGCATTTTCTTTAGTGCAGGCACATCTAAATGGACTTTTTCTGCCTGTGAGAAATGGCTAACTTAAGTTCCTTTTTCTTCTTTGTCCAAAGATCATGTGTGACAGCAGTGTTGATTAGCTAATCCATGTGATAGTAATGTGAGATGTGAATTGTTAACAGAACTGTCCTTTCGTTGCAGCTCCAATCCAACTTGATTCCAGGCTTGAATCTGAATGCTTTAGGTTTGTTCCCCACTACCGCGCCAGGCATGAGTCCCTCCATGTCCAATATCACACCTCCTGGAGCTCATGGTGCATGCTCATCATTTGGAGTAAGTGAAGACACTCTGCAGATATGTGCTTACTGCATACACTACATTACACAAACCCAGGGCAGTCCATGTTTAATTGTTACACATGTTGTGTTGGTTCCTTGGGTCAGGTTAGTGAAATCTGTTAGAGCAGTTTTCTTTAGCGACTCGGTATCATGTTTGTTTTTTTCCCCCTTTAGTGCAGTCCTTATGGGGATGAAGGGCCACTTTGGGCTCCTATGCTGTCAGCGAGCAGCCAGTCCATTGCTGTAAGTCGCCCATCCCCAAAGTGCTTTGCACGGCTTGTGGCTGCTTGCTGTGCTTTTTTTGGGGGGGCGGGGCGAGGAGGAGGAGGAGTATGTTTCCACCACTTTAGACAGCTCCTAGTGTTTATGAAGTGAATAGGGAACCTATCTGTCTCTGATCACTTTCAGGAGATTTTGTTTCTACAAAATGACTTTTCAGTTGTCGGAAAGGTGAAGGTTTGAACGGCAAGTAAAACATCCTCTACATCAGCAGCCCTTCTCCACATTTTGTAGCCTGCCAAAGCAAGTTGTTAGTGTGCCCTCAGCTGGCACATGGACTGGAAAATTAGACTCGCTCGATAATCAACAGGTACTACCTGTTCTGTTTTTGTTTTGTTTTTTGTTCCCTTTTTTGGGGGGGAGGCGGGCAGGCAGGCGATGCAACCACCTCCCTTTCCAGATCTTGAGACAAGTGATTTCTTGGTCCAGTTTGCACCTAGGCTTCATAGTGTAGTAGCTAAATGGCTTCATTTTTAAAGATTACTGAACACTTGATAGTCATTTTGTTTTCTCAGATGGAATTTAATTTTTGACGGTAAACCTCAGCATGCAGCCAACTCGGATTATGGATTCTGTAAACAGAATCGGTGTGTGACTCCGTTTGCCAAATGTTTTAACACTAATCTGAGCACGCAGCATGTTCCCAAAAACACCCAATGATTTTTGGGAAAATGCTGATTAGTAATGAGTAGGAACCCCACTGGACATAACGGTAGCATCATGCCTCTTCTGATCAGCCAGTGAGCTCAAGCAGAGGGTGTAAGCACCGATGACAATTCATGAGTTTAACAGCTTCCATGAGATCCACTGTTGGTTTAAATCGGTGTTTTAAAGTTGGGCGGGGTCTGTGCGTGCATTCCTCTCCCAGTCAAAGTAGTACTAAGCTGTTTATATCCAGCAGGGACACCCAGAATCGGAGACTGTTCACCTGTTCATTCCTGCACTTGCAGTGGGCGCCATCATCGGAAAACAGGGTCAACACATCAAACAGCTGTCACACTTTGCCGGAGCCTCAATCAAGGTGAGTGATTGACAACAGGGTAGAGACTCTGAATGTCAATGATAACATTTTGATGCTAGCTGTCTTCCCGTTTTCATTTGATTGATGGAAACTGGAGCATAAGTGAAGCTTTTTCTCTTTTATTTATTTTTCCCTTAATGACCTCTTTCAGATCGCCCCTGCAGAGGGAATGGATGCTAAGCAGAGGATGGTCATCATTGTCGGACCACCTGAGGCTCAGTTTAAGGTGTTGTTACACGTTCACAGCCAAATAAATGCATTAAACTCTCATGCTAAGATTAAAAATTAAGGTGTCACTTAATTTATTAGTAGCAGAAGTTTGCATTTAATTTCATTTATTCACGTGTTAGTGATGCTGTAGATGTATGACTGAAGTAAGTTTGACCTGATTCAGTAGGATTAACTTGTGGTTGAACACAACTGACTGCAGGCTCAGTGTCGAATCTTTGGCAAGTTAAAAGAAGAGAATTTCTTTGGGCCTAAGGAAGAGGTGAAGCTGGAGGCGCATATCAAGGTTCCCGCCTTTGCTGCTGGACGAGTTATTGGGAAGGGCGGGAAAACGGTAATTTGGATTCTTTTATGCTCGAATTGCATTCGGTTTATATTTTTATTCCTAATAAATGTTTGCTTCAAGTTTTTAAATTTTGATCTGCGTGTTTGCAGGTAAACGAACTGCAGAACTTGACCTGTGCAGAAGTGGTGGTGCCCCGGGACCAGACGCCTGACGAGAACGACCAGGTTATAGTCAAGATCAGCGGACACTTCTTTGCATGCCAGGTGATTTGCATAAAAAGTGCTCTGGGCATATTTTTCTGACTCTGAGTAAACTGCTATTTGCCTTTACTGTAGCCATACAGTTAATTTCCTTTTATATCTAGAACAATGTTATGCACACTGAGATGCTTCCAAAATTAGACAGTCTGATTAATTTTTTTTTTAACATGTTGCACAGAAGGTCAGCATTCTCAAGGCATCCTTGTATACGTCATTTGATGCTTTACTCTGCAGTTTTAGCTTAATACTTGTTCCTCTTGTCACCTAGCTGGCCCAGAGGAAGATTCAGGAAATCCTAGCCCAGGTGAGGAGGCAGCAGCAGCAACAGCAGCAGCTTAAGCCTACATCTGGACCCCAACCTCCAATGCCACGCAGGAAATAAACATCCAGCGGACCTGGAGGAATGGTGACCGAATCTGCCACAAGACTAGACAGAAGGACAGATGCAGCAGAGTCCAGGAGCGGGAGACGACAATGACGACAGTGGGTCCTAACGCTCATCTCAGGGGTTAAAGGTTGTTGGAGCCCAACCAAACATCCTCCCCTCCTTGTCTTACTTGGGACTGCGTGGCTGATTTTTAAAGAGACCCTGCGCCTCTAAAAGCTCCACCCACTCCGTCTCTGTGCATCTCTGCAAGAATGTACTTCTGAGGGCTCCCACCATCGTCACCTGCCCTCACACGTACGCACCCCTCAACCTCCCCCAAAGGATGTGTTTAAACTTGCATTTTGTTTTCTTTTTACACTAGAAACACAAAGAAGAAATAAGGACCCCCGCCCTGCTCCTACCACCGCCTTGGTGTTGTACTTTAAACATGACAAGATGTTTTGGTTGACTTCAGATTTAGCGAACACCTGGTATATATACATTTTTTTTCTTGATGTTTAATTGGTTGGTGAAGCTTTCTTATGAGTTTTCTCTGGAAAGGAAAAAGACATTGCTATCAAGGTCCTGTTTGGACCAACTGAAAGATTTATTTGGGGGGAGGGGGTGGGCTGGGTAGGGGTGTTGGCTCACATTGTGTATGCAATGTTTAAGGAGGGGACGGGGGTTAGGACAGGACCCCTGAGAGGGTGAATTATATGGGGCGTCCTGCCCTTGTGATAAGTGGTGTTTTATAAATTGGGATGCATTTTACAGATAGACCTATAAACAAAAAAAAAAAGAATTATATTAAAAATATATATATATTTAGAGTTGAGGGCAGCGCCAAGACTGACACAGGGAAATGGTGCCGAACTGCTGCTGCCCAGGCAAACCAATTAAATATGCATTTTTACTTAACTACCTCAGGATCTAGTACCTCAGAAGAGAAAAGATATTATATATATATGAAAAAAGAAATTGTTCCTTTCTTTTTTTTATTTTGCTTTGTGGTATTTTGTATACTTTATAAAGCTGATAGTCTTTGAACATTTTTATTTTTTTAAGAAAATTTAAAATTTTGGTCAGCTGCCAACTGACCTTGCCTTCAACTCTGGTGCTTTAGGCGGCATTGTACATGTGTATGTGTGACTTAAGATGACCCTGTACATAAAGTCTGTTTGTACATAGCGGCCCCGGCGCAAGAGTTGGCGCCCCCTCAGCTGGCGGCTGACAGAAGTATAGAGATAATCGCCTCAGTTTTTCCCCTGAGGGTTCACCATTTTCAGAAAGGAAAAAGTGCAAAACAACTACAACATGCAATTAATGCCAACCGTACATAACTGCAGCAATGCCATTTATTTTTTTTCTCGGGAGTGGGGGATTACCATGGTTATTGATAATGGTACTTTAATTTGTCAAAATTTCCTTTCACCTTCCAATTGAGGGCTGTGGTGAGGGTGCTGCAGAGAATACCGTAATGGGGTCCCTCCTGTAGCTGCCCTTGAGTTAGCAGAGCATCCGTTTGTGGTCGCCTTTGTTGGCGAGTGTCTTAGCGAGATCCAAGCCCCACGAGGTTTAATTTCACGTAGAGCGAGCTTTGTCATTACAGAGTGGCCCTTGTAGCAAGGTCATCAACTTGATGCTGACTTCTTTCACTGCATGGTGAGGCTAGGGGGACTCGCACTGATAGATACATATGTAACTTTTTTAAGTTTCAAGGAAAATTATTTAAACAAAAGGACATTCTCTGTAACCCACAAATGTACTTGATGTTTCATTTAGTTATGCTTAGAGGGAGAAACGAGCCAGGATAGGCACACACAATACTGAGTTAACCCTGACTTCGGGCGTTTATTAAGAAAAAGAAGAAAAAAGGAAAGGAATCCAAAAACGTAAAGATACAATTTATTTCATTTGTTTCCATGCCGAATGTAAATATGTTGATTGTGGTAAAAGTGCTTGAGTGTATCCATGCTTCCACAGTAGAACGCCGTCTACCTCAGCTGAGGGGGCGGGGGGTTGTTGTGGCACTAGGCACCCAACCCTGCCCCCACTGAGCGCCAGCGCGCACTGATACCTCAGTCCCCCGAACACTTTCTACTTGGGCGCGCCTTCCTAACACCGTGCTTAACTGAGGGGCACAAGTGATACTTTGAAAAAACAAACAAAAAAAATGCCCCTAACGTCTCCCTGCTCCCCTCCCCGCCAACCCACCCTTCCCACAACTTCCCCCTTCCTCCAGTTTATTTTGATCTACCTCTTTAGAAATGTATTTGAAGTAGAGGCATTCTTCTATTTGTTAGAATTTAACCCTTCTCTACACCTTTATGCTCCCCTTCCCCAGATAAAAATTAAAAACTAAGATCATGAACTCTTTAGAATTGAGAAGAATTAAGTGATCAAATTTTTTTTCCAGTGTTTATAAATATGTATACATGTCTTGACTTTAATTGAAATCCTCAAAACAATAGTTATTTCCTTCTGCTCTCTATTTTCGGTGGTGTGGCTTCCATGTGTTGAACTTTTGCTTGGATTTTTTTGTTTGTTTTGTTTTTTGCATTCAGTAGCTAAAACAAGACAATACAGACTTTTTTTTTCTCTTTTTGATAAAAGGCCTGCCTATCATTTCTGATTTGAAAGACTTCAAAATAGATACAAGTCCTGTATTTTTTTTCTTTTCTTTTTCTTTCCCTTTTGTCTTTCACAGATGCTACACTTGCTGATTTGGTAGCTGTCTTCTTCTGTTAGCATTTCTTGGCTGTGTAACGTGGAACATCCTCCTTGGTATGGGACAGATGAGGGACCGGGCCTCTGAGTATATGTAAAAGTGATCAAACTTCAGCTTGATATTCTTTCCTCACCTCTGCAACAATGCTTGTGCCCCTTCACCTCCCCCTCACACACAGCTCCACTTGTCAAATGCCTCTAAATAAAAAAATAAAATAAAATAAAAAATGGAGGAGAACTTTTTTTTTTCTTTCCCTCCCCCTCACTTTAAACCTTTGATAGCAGTCACTCTTTAATAATCGACCCTAACTGGCTCCCCCCACATCCTCACGCAGGAAACTGAATAAGTGGGGCTTTGCTTGAGACAGACCTGCCTTGAAACCATGTTTTGCATTTGTATGCATCCACAAAAACATTTAACACAAATGCATTTTCTTCTAAGATGAATGGATTGCGTTAATTTCTACGATCAAGTTTGAAATTGCAAAGTTTTTGGGAACCCCAGCTAACACAAGGGCAGAAGTGAAGATGCACAAAAATAAGCTGAGTGCACGGTGTGTAAAAAAAAAAAAAAAAAAAAAAAAAAAAAAAAAAAAAAATACTAAGGAAAAAAAAAAAAAACAATACAAAACC
>VUQR01010844.1:0-20781 GCA_015108515.1 Hemichromis elongatus | reverse complement strand
AGCATAGTTTTAAAAAAAAAAAAAAGAAAAGAGAGAAAAAAAAAAAAAAAAAAAAAAAAAAAAAAAAAAAAAAAAAAAAAAAAAAAAAAAAAAAAAAAAAAAAAAAAGTTGACCTCTGCTCTGTAGCTGGAGTTTTTCAGACGTGCTCATTGTGTGGGTTTCCATGATGGAGCAGATCCTGCAGGTGTTAGGTCCTTTGTTAAACTGGACATGTGACAAATGGCAATTACAATCAGGTTGACTGACCCAGTCAAACAGTCTTTATTTATCACAATAGCTAAAAAAAAAAAAGAGAAAAAATGGACTCAGCTACATCATTTTCTACGAATAACACTGAAAGAAGCTGTGGATAGATGCCTTTAAGAAAAGGAAACCCGAACGTTGGTGGTCTTTGCTGAAACCTCATGACAATCTTGTTTTGGATCGACTTTATTAGGTGATCATCAAAATGTGAGCACCTCTAGAAAAGCAGATGTCTTGGCACTTTGCAATTCATGTGTGTGTTAATACAATGCCACAATTTTCTCAGGAAAGGTCAGACCATGTAATGCTCAGGCAGGGCCTCTAGAATCAGAGCCTATCTTATACTCTCGAGGCCTCGGCACAATTGGAGAGACTGATCAATGACTTGGACGGCTTCCCAGGAGAGTCTCTAAGAGCATTACCGTATGGCTTAGGTGTGTAAAGTTGCATCTTAAACAAAGTGCAAGGCTTGTCTAATGTTTAGACATAATACCCAGCACCACATTTGGCGGAAACGAAAAAAACGTACCCACACAGGCACCTCATACTAACTGTCCAGGTCAGACAGCGCAGCCACAGGACCTAGGCACTTTGCAGTCGTGCGTTGACCATCAGTTCCTTTGTGTACCAAAGTATTCTAAAGTGAAATATGATGTAAAGTCATGCAACAGGACAGTGATGCCATGGATGACACAAAATCCATAACTGAGATTAAAAAAAGTGTTACAATGTGACCCAGTCGGCTCCTGAATCTCAGGGTGTTCTTACTTTTCACAGGGATACAGAGTGTCCTGTGAAAACGTTGTCGACATAAATCAAGTTGTGTATAAACTCAATACAAGTTCCAAATGTACAGAGTTGATGCCCAAAATTCCAAAGCAACATACGTTAGCTAGTGCTGTTAGAGAAATATTCAAAATCAATGGTAAACTTTGCAAAGGCACTGAAAAATGTTTAATAGTAATAAACACTGTAACAATTTGCCTCTGCAGTTTAGTGTACTGTACAGTAAAAGCATTCAGTATATGTCATGTGAACTACCTGCTTTGAAATCGACGTCGTGTGATTTGATTGCATTTGATTTGCAGTGTTTGTAACCCGACACAATAATATACAGGATTGTGTCGGGTTACAGGAACGTGACGACTTCATTGCTTGTTTTAAAAGCCTCAAACTATAGTGCAAATGGTTAAAACCTAGTTTTTCACTAAACAATAAATTTTCTGCAGTTAATGTGATCGAAACGGTCTAGATTTTAAAAATATAATTGCATAGCAAATTAAGAGAACACTGAGTTACTGAGAACAAAATGACATAACTGTCAGCGAACACAAAAATCATCACTCCTTTTATGATTCAAAATCAAATCAAAAATCAGTTCATATAAAATAAAATCAGTTAAAAATGCACTTTTTTCAGCTCCGTACACAGACGGATTCCAGTGTTCTCAGAACAGAAGTGGTTAGTTCACAACCTTTATTTATTGAGCCTTTATTGGAGTTAAATTCCATTTTTAACTTGCTCATTCGAGGAAAAGCATGCACGTGTCACTTCTAGTGGGATTTTATCCGTACATTAATATACAGTATTCTAAAGCAATCCATGACAAACAAGGTGTACAAAAGCGTTTCTTTTTTTTTTATCAAAAACAGCCATTGCTTGGGCCTAGTTCATTTTGTAGCAGCTACTACATCCTATGTTGCAATCAAAATGAGTGCCTCAATCACACACTCAACAGCCTCTTCAGTAGAAAATTATCACACAAATCAGCAACTACTGTAGCATTAGCCATTTTCTGGAGCACCATCAAACAATTAAAACAAGCAAAATATTAGTTTCTTTTACAAATATATGACATTCCTGCTATTTTGGCAGTTAAATGATTAAACTCTTGATTAGATTCATATCTGACAATCACATGCTTTAGGTGTTTTTTTTTATTTTTTAATTTTAAGAGATGACAGCTCATCAAAGCCTACAGAGGGTGTCTCTCAGTCAGCAGGTGACGGCTCTCCTCACTGGAGGGGAAGAGTGCCTCCCTCAGGCGAATCATGTGACCTCCAACCCCAGCATGAGCATCCTCCACCAGTGACCTACGAATGGGCCGGTACACCTTGTAGCGCCTGGAAGAAGGAAAGATGTAAGATGCAGGACATAAAAACAGGAGGTTAAGGACTCTCTAATCAAATGCGAGAGGCAAGAGTTGGAAAATTAATACGAGGTGTTTTACGAGCAGGGTAGTAATCATAAAGTTCAGTGAGAATAAAAGTGGCTTTGTGTGCATGTGTAAATGTTTAATGTGGCAGTAAAAACCAAAGTTGTGCATTAAAATCTGTCTGCATCATATATTCGGGTCTTCACACATTTACTGAGGGAATGCTGCTGCATCTGAAGACTACTCACTTGTAGACAACGTAGGCAATGAATGCAAAAATGGCCCCCAGCACAGCGCTTGATGAGAGAACCACTTCCGCAGTGTGAGAGTTCGTAGACACTAATACATACAAAAGGCAGTGAGAGTAAAACAAACCTGAAACTAAAAGACACCAGACAACGGTTTCTACAAAGCTGATTTCAAGAACACATCCAAATGTATCCTGCTGTGTATATGTTTGTGTAGCTAACCAGGTGTGTCCTGGGACTTGGTGATGGTGATGGTGGTGCTGGTGAGGGCCAAGCTGCTGGAGTTCTCCAAGGTGATGTTCACACAGTAGGTGCCCGGCTCCAGAAACCTTCGTCTCAGATGCACTTTGCACTCCGACAGTGGCGGCACGTCGTTGCACATGATGTTGCGTACCTGAGTGCAGCTGGGGTCTGACATGATGGTACAGGCTGAAGTGGGGATGCTGCAGATAAGGGATGAAGGATAAATCAAATAAACCTGTTTTTTTTTTTTTTTGTTTTTTTACATGAATTAAAAAAAAAAAAAAGAATAAAATAAATGCATACCTGCCCAGACATTTCACCAGAAAGTTTATGTCAGTGTTGGTCACTCTGTGGGCTGACACTTCCAAGATCTGACTGCTTGGCAGGGTGTTTAATGGGTGCTTGGGCTCTGTGGGGAACAGATTAATTTTGTGGGTTTTGGATGTGTAATCCTCTTCCCTCTAAATAATAATACGATGAAGGAACCAGTCAAAGAATCATGGCACAGGTTTGCTTGAGTACAAGTTTGTAGAGAAAGACTGAACCGCAACAATCACAATTTAATGTAGTTTAAATGGAACCAGTATAATAAAGAGTGTTTCCTTTGTATGTTTTACATATCACTCTGGGTCAACACACCGGAATCAAATGATTAGTTCATTATCAGGCCTTTGGAGAACTTCAAGACATGTTGAGGAGGTAATTTAGCCATTTAAATCAGCTGTGTTGGATCAAAGAAACATCTAAAACTTGCATGACATTGGCCCGTGAGGCCTGGAGTTGGACACCTCTGCACTACACCATGGCTTCTGTACAATGGTTCATGAAAAAGACTCAGTGGTAGCTGACATAGCACAAAGGATCCTGCACACTCCCACCTACCAACAATGGTGATATTGCCTGTGAAGGTCCCATAGGCGTAGCGGAAACACTGGTTGCTATTGCGACGCCTGGTGCGGAGCCACAGCGGGGTGGTGGGGTTGGACTCTGGGGCAACAGTGGAAGGGAGGGGCTCTGTGGTGGGCAGACCAGTAGAAACGAAAGAGGAGGTGGTCGAGGGCAGGCTTGGTGCTGGGCGGTACTGTAACAGGAAGCAAATGGACTGCATGCAATTAACTTCCTCACACAATAGGATTTAGCTTCTGCATTCGACATTCTTAAATAATCACAATCATAATACACATTTAGCTGTGAAAGCCTCACCCTGTGTGGTCTCCATCTTGGTAGTAATTGCATGAGTAACAAGTGGAGTTGTAGGAGCCCCTGATGAAAAGACAGAGGAGACATGTTTTTCATTTAGCACTGATTCCCAGTCTCTTTTTTAAACAGATACTTGTCTGTGTAGGTTCTCTGGGACATTACAGTAGTCCTTGAAGCTTAAAAAAGGTGACTGGACTTTTTTTAAAAGTTGCTTGAAGACTATGCATCTTTGGTTTTAGATCTGAAGAAGCCTCTTGGATGAGAGTTGAAACGTCTTCAAGAAGTCCAGTCACCTTCTTTTTAAGTTCCTATGGAACTGTGGACACTAACAGATAATGATTCAGTCTTTTAAAGTTTTACATGTATTTTGTGTTTTTACATTCTTTAAAACATAACTGTTTAAGTGACGGTTGCTTCATATCCCCAGAGTCAAGAGAGATAACTTATTTTGTCGGCTCACATTTCCCTTTTTAAATTTTCTACTTTGGCATTCCCATGATATTAATTAAAAAAGACTAAGTGACATGAAGGTATGGTATAAGAATAGACAGTATGTAAAATGAAGGCATAGTCTCAAGGTCTGAAAAGTTAATCCAAAGCAGAAATGCTTCTAATGGCCAGCAGGGGGCAGCTCCTTCTGGTTGCAAAAAGATATCTAATTGTATGGAAGTCTTTGAGAAAATGACCCGTTTCATTTTTCTCGATGTCTCAATTGCTTGTTTAACATCTTAATAAATAATACACATTTTTTCCTCTTTTGTCCCAATTGCAGAGAAATTAATGACAGAGCAAAGAGATGATGATGACAAAGACTTCTGTTACATAAGTGTGCAGTATCCTGGGGTTCTCAGGGGTTCTCTTGGGGTTTCAAAACCCCAAGATGTTGACAGATGACAGTGTGCTGCCTATGTCCATCTTGTTATAATGTTTGCATAAGAAGTCTTCAGATAATACGCGTTTTGTCATTTCTAAATCTTTGTGACTGCTTGTGACAGAACCTGTGGATGTAGTCGAGGTCGGGGTGTTGGCAGCAGGTGGACATTCAACTGGAAACGCTGCCTCGACCACCAGCTTCACGGTCATGGTCCCCAGCTTACTGTAGGCGTGCGTGGTCACGTTGCGATGCGTTACCAGCTGATTGCCATCTCGAAAATCCCAGATGTAGTCAACAGAGGCAGCGGTTTTCAGGTAGCCGCTGGGGTCATGGAGGTGGACTTTAAAAACCACATCCTCATCACGGATGAAGATATTCTCAGACTGGTTGACTGCACTCTTCTGAGAGATGTCGACAGCCACTGGAATCTTATCTAAGGGAGAGCGTAAGAATAATGCAAATGATGTACTAGGTTTCTGCTGAAACATGTAGACAGATGAAACGGTACAAGCAGAATATTTGTTGTTCCTACCGGTGACAAAGAAGACAGTGTTGTCAGTAGAGAGAGGGCTGTACTTCCTGCGCTCACGTTTCCTGTAGACCA
Source organism: Hemichromis elongatus (assembly GCA_015108515.1). Classification (NCBI taxonomy): domain Eukaryota; kingdom Metazoa; phylum Chordata; class Actinopteri; order Cichliformes; family Cichlidae; genus Hemichromis; species Hemichromis elongatus. The sequence goes on along the minus strand of VUQR01010844.1, from coordinate 15,214 downwards.
TGACTTCCAGGACCTCTGCCCCGAGAGGGATGTTGGTGGTATTGATGGTCACACTGGAGGAGGAGCCGTCACATGTCTCATAGTACTGGCCTGGGACAAAGAGAAGAGACAAACTGAGGTTGGTTTAGATCTTTTTCTCTTTTCTTTTGTATCCTGTGTACATGCATACTTGTAAACTGGTATCTCACCCATTGTGTGCCAAACATAGACGTAGCTCTTTCGTCTCCAGTCGTTGCTCTGAGGGAAGGGTCTCCCATCTGGGAACACGCTGCATTTTGCTTTGTCTATGCACTTTCCAAAACCATAGTCATCCAACCAGGAAGTCCAGTTGTACACATAGCCAGAGCGAACCTGCCCATTGGCTAGTTGACAGAAAATAAAGTGATGTAAAAGCTTTCATTTTTAAAAAATAAAGATGAACATGCACGATAAATCTGTTCAGCGACTACTCATGCTCTTAATGGAATGGCTGGTAGCTAGAAATGCTAAGATATCTATACTATGATAAATAAAGATAATGAGTAGCCAGGTCAGTTTGACTATTTTAGTGTTTAACAGTAGCTTGTTCTGGTTTTTATCTTAAAGGTGAGCCTGCTTTAACTCTTTCCATCATTATGCAAAGATGGTGCAAAGTGGCGCCACGGGAGAGGCTGCCAGTTACAGGAGCTCTGACCAACTTCCATTTTTTTTAAATTAATAAATCTCTTATTAATTTATCTTATTTATTTCCTTGCTTTTTTCACTCTCTCTTGTAACCTGTTACAAGAATGCTAGTCAGAAGCAACTTGAGAAGTTATTTTTGTGTTTTTTTAATCATATTTAGGATGTTGTCTAAGCTAACATGCATCATTGACAACACCTCCCACCCCCTGCATGAGACTGTACGAGCACTGAGCAGCTCGTTCAGCAGTAGACTTTTTACACCCACAGTGTAGGAAGGAGTGCTACCGCGGGTCATTCTTACCAGCAGCTGTCAGACTCTATAATGCAGCTTAACATTCTTTTGGTCATCTTACTCACCAGCTTGTTTGTTTACTGTATGTTTTATACATAGCTAAGTAGATTTGATACATATCCCTGTACATTATATACATATCTCCGTACAATTTTCCTATACATATTCTGTACATTGTTACCTGTATATACCTGTATATATGAACTTTGGTTGCTTATGTATGGAGGACCACTTTGTGACTTCCTTTTATATTTACGGTCTAAAAGGGTTACCCCCCTTTTTGCACAGTCGAGGAGCGTGTTCAGTTTACATTTCACTGCGTGTTGTACCTGTATCACTATGCACATGACAAATAAAGAATCTTGAATCTTGAAATAGCACTAATATATACAGATCACTCAATTATAAATATCAAGGATTAGCAGAGGTGAAAATTGACAAGAATATTACAGAGTAGAAAAGAGCGTGTGCTAAAAGGGTGTAACTACTACAGTGTATTAGATGGAGGAGTTTTACAGGGAGATGACCACAAGCAGGAATGAGTTCCTGTGTCGTTCGGTGGTGCTTTTTGGTCAGTCTCTCATCCTGTGACTAACCACTATGTCATGGACTGGGTGGGAGATATTATCCATGATTGTCCTTATCTTGAACAGCATCTGCCTGTGCCTCTTTAAAGTGTAAGTAAACATAAGTGATTTTTAAGTAATTGTATACTTTTATTAGGAAGGACTCTACTACTGTGATTGTTTTTAGTAATCCATTTATTAAATGAAATGAATTAAATGAAAAGTAAAGAGAAATGACTGAAGTCACTGAAGAAATTCAATCAACAGGTAATTGAACAGAATGTAAAAAAAATAAAACACAAAAAATACAGAAAAAAACTGACTATTATAACTCTGTTTTTGGTATATAAAACGCGCGCGCACAAATTACTGCTTAAATTTATATTTTTTGTTATCAGCCTTCATTTGTGAGGGGAAACATTCACGGAGCTTCACTCAGAATAAAATGGAAAACTCAACATTTGTATTTCATGCGACTCTTCAATTATAAATCAAAATTTCCCATTTCTTACCTATTTGATTTAGTTGGGTTTTTGTAAACACTTGGGTTAAATGAAAAGTTTGTTATATTAAATATTTTTTACATCTGGTCTTGCCCTGCTCATCTGACGTAAGGCCGTCGTCAGTTAGTGACGCTGTGTCTCTTTGTTGGCTTAGCAGCAGCGGCGACGTTTTGTTGTTATTTTCGCCGCAGCTGAAAAACGGGCTCGGATAATTTTGGTTCTCGCATTGTTCCGCAATCAACGTTTCATACGCTATAGACCTTTAGGTGTGCTTGTCACTTGCTGATAACCGCGCTAGGAATGGACTCAGACGAGGGTTATAACTATGAATACGACGAAGACGAGGAGGAATGTAGCGAGGACAGCAATGAAGAGGAACCCGACGACGACACCCTGGAGCTCGGGGAGGTGGAGTTGGTCGATCCCGTGGTGGCCGGCGGGGAGCGAGATGAGTGCAGCGACACTGGCGGAGGGGGCCACGGCCCGGGCGAGGAAGAGGAGGAAGACTACCGTTTCGAAGTTTTGACTGCCGAGCAGATCCTCCAGCATATGGTCGAGTGTATTAGGGAGGTCAACGAGGTCATCCAGGTAGGTATTTTGGTATGTCAGCATCAGGAAAGACCGGGGTCCTAGCGTAAACAGGCCGTGGATATTAGCTAAACCATTAGCTTTCCAGGAGTAGTATACTTGTTATAGTTGACAGTTGAAGAGCAATGATGAGATTTATATAAAACTAAACTTGCATGTATATAAGATAATGGCACTACGGAACTTGGCAGTTAAATGAAGATATGAATTTTTTTTTCTTATATATGTGAAGGTAAAAATTTCCATTAGGACTTTTCATCCAGGAAGTAGTCCCATCCCTAAGTTGGCAGCAACGCTTGCTAAGCTAATGTTAGCTCGCTGGCTACCTAGCATCTTACAGCAAAAGGTCTAGAACAGGATGGTGTTCTGTGCCAGCTCCTGCTAGGCGACAGATAGTGTGCGTTAAGCAGTATACTGAAACTTGACTTTTCAAAAATGTTGCATTTGTATAGCTAACATTGTATTCGGAGTTATTTTAACGTTGGACCCCACGGCTTGGCCAGCGATAAGTTAGCAAGTGGGATGCTAGCCTAGTTACGCTTATGTAAAAGAAGGGGTTATGATCATTTAATTTTTGATCAATATCACTAAAACTTTAAATTTTGCGATAGCTTTAAATTGAATCTATGGAGAAATACGACGAAGCTCTTCGCTTTAAGCCATCGTTAATGTGGGCCTCCATTTCCTTTCACAGAGCTTCACTTGAGCTCAGAATAAAATGGAAAATGATCCTGATAACCCAGCATCCAGTTTGGAATCTGAGAAAATGTTGTGTTTTTATGTTGATTTCTATATAAACAAGCCTAAAAACTAAAATTGGTCAATAATGATACATATTATTTTTCTACCCTACGGCCGCATGGCAATTTCTTCTCTAAAGCAAAAATGACTAACACGGTGATTTTTTTTTTTTTTTTATTAAATATTGTTTATGGTTAATTATTATATTTTCAGGGTTTTGCAGCACCAAAAAATGACAAAGTTAATCCATACATAGACCTTCTGATACAAAGTTTTCGATGTAAAATGTACTGTAAAAAGCTAAGACTTTATTAACATGCATTGACTTCATAGTGGTCAAGTTCACATCAACTTTAGACATCAGTACTGATAAGTACTACTGGTCTTTAGACCAACCCGTTTATATCAATGAGGTTAAATAAATTATAAGAAAATTTCTCAGTGGAACCAAAAAGTATAACAGCTAAAGGAAGTGTAAAATTGAATCAGTGCCCTTCTAAAAGATACCATCATCATTGTTGTATGTTTTGCATATGTGTTTTAGGGCGTGTTAGTCTCAGCCTGGTGTACATAATACAGTCAGAACGTACTAAATATGTTGTCAGTCCTTTCCAATGTCATTATTTTTATTATCTCAAGGTGTATCCTGACTTTATTATTCCACCAGGGTGAGCAGCAAAGTGGAGATATGTAAGCAGAACTGTTTTTTTGGACAAATGAATGGTTCAATACAGGGTTAGGTGGGATTTGGTACAAACTTGGACCACTATGAAATTGTGAAATGGGCATCGGCCTAAGAAGACAATACACTTATTTTGGTTCACTTCTTTATATTTGACAAATGAGATGCTACATATGTGCAACATATACATGCAGTCTCCTAAATCTCATAGATATTTGCCAAACAACTAACTATTATGTATTATATGGGTAGTTTTTGAGTATAGCTTTCCCCATTTTTAAAATGCAGTTTTAAACTTATATATATTAACCTAACAGCTACATGGACAGAGGTTCTTCATTACCCCTAGTGCTTTCCCACAACTGTACATCCATGGGACAGGACATAGTATGCTACGGTTACACCATCATTCACATTTCCAGATAGTTTGCCAGATACCTTTTGTGCCTTTTGCACATTTAGCATGCAACAAACAAACTATGTCTGTACTAGCTGTTTCTGAACATGACACGCTTTATAATTCCCAAGTATTTTCAGAATGATGGTGTAAGCCAGTGGTTTTCCTGGTTCGGAAAAGGCCTTTGTGAGGAGTAACATGACCGAAAGCATGACTGGTCCATTTACTGACTAGGGTGTGACTTAGCATTACCTTATTTGGAAGAAATGTAAACAGCTCCTAAAAATGATATAATTCTTGGGTGAGTAAAAACACATTTAGCAACATAATTCCATCAGATTTGGAGGTGATTTTGCTTTGGCTGTATCTAAAGCTTGTTTTTTTGGGGGGGGGGGATCCTTGCATCCTTGCATCCTTGCATCCTTTCTTTACCCGATTGTAACCACTTTCATATCAATGTGGGGGCTTCAGTACCCTAGAAATTTTATTTTTATATTATTTTCCTCCAGCAAAAGATCTACAAAACAGTACTTTTGGACAGAAAGTCCTCATATTAAGTCTCGAATGGGACTGGATATATATGATCAAGTACTGTGATTAAATGCATTTTGCAGGGTATTTATTAGTTTGATTAATCAGAAATCACAGTTGTCACATCGGTGGGACATCGGTACCACATTTGGCTTCATTCACTGTAGTATGCATACAGACTTTTAAAGACTTAACTTTTTGTTAATTTGAAGAACTATACCTCTCTCTCAGTTGTGTCATCTTTAACAGCTACTGTGGTCATAAAAAAGAAATAACTTCCTGAGTGTGTTTCATTGAATAGGTCTGTAATGAATCCAAACATTTTTAAATATATTGTCTATTATTGTGGCCTTGGATGGTGATGATTTAATTTTGTGGTAACTTGTAAAGCTGTAGTTGCTTTGTGTTGTATTTACTGTAATGGCCAGGTGTGTTTTTTATGCTCATTCACTGACATACATGGGTGAACAGCACAATCAAAGAGGAGAACTTGCTTATGTTTTCTAACCCTATTTGTAATATGTAAAATAGTTTGTCATGCCATAGAATATATTACCTTTACCTTATCTTAAATCAGGCTTGAAAAGCTGAAAAGGCCTGAAAGCTATTACAACCGTTGGATCTTCTAGCTCACTGAAAACTAGTCGAAGTTACAGGTAAAAATCAAAAAATTTCTCACAAACTATTTCTTGTTCCTTTAGAATCCTGCAACAATAACACGCATTCTTCTCAGTCACTTCAACTGGGATAAAGAAAAGCTCATGGAAAGGTAAGAAATTCTGAATTGCATTTTTGGCCAGTTTTAACTTCCTGACAAGTGTCGGCCAAAAGTTCATAGCAGAGCTTATCTTAAAGTTTATTTTATTTCAATCTATTCAGGTATTTTGATGGTAATCTGGACAAGCTTTTCTCTGAGTGTCATGTCATTAACCCGAGTAAGAAGCCCCGAATACGTCCTCCAATCAACACTAGATCATCGGCACAGGACATGCCATGTCAGATCTGCTATCTGAACTTCCCCAACTCTGTGAGTCACATAATGGCACCAACATTGAGCTCCACTATCTTAACGTGTTCCGAGGCAATTTAATGCACACTTTAACTTTTGTAATGCAAGTGGACAAACAAGAGGAGAGCACCATCGCAGGCAGGGACATTGTAATCCTGTTTTATTACAAATGAGGAAACCCATTTAAATTTTAAAGACTAGTTAACAGCTTTGCTGAACCTGACACGCTTTATAATTCCCAAGTATTTTCAGAATGATGGTGTAAGCCAGTGGTTTTCCTGGTTCGGAAAAGGCCTTTGTGAGGAGTAACATGACCGAAAGCATGACTGGTCCATTTACTGGCAAGGGTGTGAGTTAGCATGTTATAAGATCTTTATAAACAGACGCAAACTTATCCCCCATACAATAGCATTTTCTTCTTTCTTTTCAGTTAGATTTATCCAGTAATAGCTTCTCCCCATGAAAAACCTGTGATTCGGTGACTCTGTCACAAAGCCAGAGTGACATTAAAAATAAAAGAGGGAAAAACATATAAAATTTTTACATCTCCCTGATCAAAACTGTGTATAAGGACTCAGTAGCTGTTTTATAAAAACTGCCCCCTATATTAATAAAAGAATCATTCTTTAAATATAATGCTGTTCAATAACATAAATGTCACTTGTCTATTACATTTCTTTTGTTGAATGTATTCTAAAAAAATCCCAACAAAAAATGTTATACTAAATTTAATGCAATGAAATAAAAACACATAAATGCATCATCATTTTAATCCAATGCGGCGCACACTGCAGTCAAAACAGTGGTGGCTGGTGTTTTTAAAAATTGGTAAAGCAACCTCCTGCATGGAAAGGGTTTAATGTTAAGGTGAAAATGAATCCATAAATAAAAAAGCACACATTATCATGTTTAGTTCTTCGGTTATGTTTATTATTTCAATCAGGTTGTTAAAACAGTTTTGTGCGTGTTTCGAATCCAGGTGATATCTTTCTTAAAATGGTTTTTACTGGCCTCTGAAGGCCTTTACTTACGTGGTTACTCATTTTTTGATACCTTGTGTGTTTCATTCCAAATTAAACTATGAGCTTTTTGTTTTAACAGTATTTTACAGGCCTGGAGTGTGGACACAAGTTCTGCATGCAGTGTTGGGGAGATTATCTGACCACCAAAATAATTGAAGAAGGAATGGGACAGGTATTTACTTTATTATTTTAAGATTTATTTTGAATAGAACTTGTGGATCTTAGACAACAAGTGGCAATGTCTGTTTTCTCTTAATCAATAGTAAAAGGGCACCAAGAGTCCTTAGCAGTTCTCGTCTAACTCTTCTCTTACTAGCCTATGCGCAGATACAGATACTCATAGTCACTATCCAACCAGTATAATTTACAGATTGACTCATTTGATATTTGGATTGGATATCAGTGTAATCCTAACTCAAAAAGCTAAACCTGGGTATCAATGACAGTGGGACAATGTGTTCAGTTCAACTCTGTTGTTCTCTGTTTGCTACACCATGTGTCAGCACCTCTGCCTGGAAGTATTTCGTGTCTGCAACATCAACATGTCTTTCTTTGTATGTTTGCAATAATTTTAAATTTTCATGTTAGTTTAAGAATTTGAGATCCTCCCATGATGAGTCATTTGGTCTTCTCTCTCTTTTGCAGTTTTTCAGTACTTTGAAAAACTGTGACAAGTTCTACGTTAGCTCTTCTATTCACTCATTGACACGCATCTATACACTCCTTTTAATGTATACATTCAGCGCATTTAACTTGCAGATAGACTTTCTCAAGAATGACACATTGGCTGTAATTTTGGGGGCTTCATTGTCTTCACTTGACATTTAGACAGTGTTTGTGTTCTTGTAACTGTCACAGAGCAAGCTTACAAAGGTTAAATCAAAAAGGAAAGCTGCTCTTTGTCTTCTTACCACTGTGATCAACCAAAAACAATTGCAGAGGGCGCTGTTTGAGACTTATCTACCTTCTGTGTTTCCCGTACAGACCATTTCTTGTCCTGCTCATAGCTGTGACATTTTGGTCGATGACAACACAGTCATGTGAGTATCTGTGCATAGATTTTTTTTTTTTTTATGTTGTTACAGATTGGGCATTATTGAATGGATAGCATAAGAAGTAAATATATGACTGAAGAATTTCAAATCAATAGAAGACAAGAAACAAAAGTACCACTCATAGACTGCATGCAGAGGTGAAACTTAATCCCCATGACATTATCAGTGTCCCATTGTGAAGCTGAGTGTATTCACCATCATTATCTTAGCTTTTTGAAACCAGATGTCACCAGCTTGGGCTAAGAGCTGCTCATGCTATAGCGGTTTGTCAGTCATATGGTAAAGCATATCCTGTTTTATTGCCCTCATGGACGCTGTTGAAGACCATAATTTAACAAAATAACAACAATTCATATTAATTTTATTATAATTTGAAACTGTCACTGTCCAAAGACATGCAGTTTGTGGTGATAGATTAATTGATCATTCCAAATTGCCCATAGGTGTGAATGCGGGAGTGAATGTGAGAGCGAATGGTTGTCTCTGTCCCTATGTGTTAGCCCTGTGACAGACTGGCGACCTGTCCAGGGTGTACCCCGCCTCTCGCCCTCTGACAGCTGGGATAGGCTCCAGCGCCCCCTGCAACCCTGAAAAGGATAAGCTGAAACGAATGGATGGACTGTCATTAGAACACATGAAAAAAGTATGTATATTACTGTGGTCAGAGCAAGGGAGTGTTTCCCACAGACCTCTTTCTGCAATCAGAAGAGTCACCCACTGCTGATGGTTAGTAAAAAAATGCAGGTTTAAAACACTTCCCCTTTTCACAGCTACAGTAATCTTTTATCATGTAATACATTCTGTTTAATTTTGCAGTTGTTGCTAGAGGCTTGTAAAAGTTATAAATGCACACATACATTTCAGTTGTATAGTTAAATCCATATAGACATCCATTCTTGATTCCTTTTGATTTTTACCAAGCATGAATAGAAACCATACGCTAAAGATTTTCTACTTGTTGTTTTGCCCTACTTATCAGTACCAGGCTTTGAAGTTGACCCTTTTTATGCTTTTCAGTGTTCATGTTCAGAGTAAAGTCCAAAGAAATATACCTGAATAAGCATGGACGCTAAGCTCTTGTACCAGCTCTTAAGCTGACAGTAATTGTCTTAACCTACATTCTGATATTACCAGCTACCAAGAGACCTTACTGTATTTTCAGTAATCAGTTTAGGCCATGCATTTAAATAGAGTTTGTAAATGAACTTGTACTTTTCTATTTAGGAATGTTGCTTCATAATGAGATAATATTCACATGTCAGCTTAAAGTCTTACTTGGAGTTACTCAAGAAAATATGCTATCTTTTGATGGTCTCACCCATCTTTTGTAATGATGACTAATGGATTATTTGACTGCTTTCACAGGCGCCTCATAACAGATTCAAAAGTGAAGTTGAAGTACCAGCATTTAATTACAAATAGTTTTGTAGAGGTAAGAGATCTTTTTTCTTCTCCTTGACAGTACTTCATGATTGAATATCAAACTTTGATTCGTAATGTGAGCTGTTGGGTTGTCATATGTGCAGTACTTTGAAAAGTAAAAACCTTATTTCAGCCCTCTGCGTCAAATGTCTTACTATTCTTTTTAGTGCAATCGACTGTTAAAGTGGTGCCCTGCACCAGACTGCCATCATGTTGTCAAAGTCCAGTACCCAGATGCCAAGCCAGTGAGGTGCAAGTGTGGACGGCAGTTCTGGTAAGAGGGATTTTTTAAAACTATTTTAAAACATTTTTTGTAAATGTATTTGCAGTTTTTGAATATTGTGTTTGATATTACTGCTTTTGTTTCAGCTTCAACTGTGGAGAAAATTGGCATGATCCTGTGAAGTGTAAGGTGTGCAAAATGGATATATTTTCTTACTTTATAAAAAAATTACACTTTGGTTTCAGCTTCTTCTTAAAAAGAATAGTAAGATTAACATTCATTGTCTACATGAACTAATTTCCTTCTCCTATCTTAATGCGTTTGCAGTGGCTGAGAAAATGGATTAAAAAATGTGATGATGACAGCGAAACATCAAACTGGATTGCAGCAAATACCAAGGTGTGGATTCTGAGTTCTTTCCCTCTTGTCTAGTTTTTTTGTTATGCAAGTTTAAATTGGATTACACGATGTTGAAGTACCTATATTCTGTCACGTATTTGTATGATGATAACCTGTCTTAAAGTGTGCACACCTCTTACAGACCTGACAGGTTTTGGCAATCATTGTTGACAATCATCAGTGCATATGAGGGCCTTGCCCATCGTTGCTTCATTTGCTTCTGCAGCTTTTTTCTCCCTCTATAGTATGAATCATTTCCTTCAATTAGTGTTTTTTTTTTTATTAAATTAACTTAATTTACAGGAGTGTCCAAAATGCCACGTGACTATTGAGAAAGATGGTGGCTGCAATCATATGGTTTGTCGAAACCAGAACTGCAAAGCCGAGTTCTGCTGGGTCTGTCTGGGTCCATGGGAACCTCACGGCTCAGCCTGGTGAGAAGTACTAGCTCACATTCTTGTCATGTAGATGCTTTTGTTTTGGTGTCTGCTGGAAATGTCAGAATTGGGGATGACTTTTTCCACCTCCTTTTTTAAAAAAAAATACACCTAAATGACAGCTCAGGTTTCTCATTTCCTCTGTCATCACTTGTTTTGTTTTGTTTTTTAATGGCCCTAAAAGATGTAGAGATTAAAATTCAGATTTTCTGTGTTAGAGTATCATATGAATGGGAATTTGTCCACCTTAAACACACATAATATAGCTTATCAGAGAGAAGAACATTACTGTTTTCATTTCAGTTATATATTTTTAATATTTCAGGTACAACTGCAACCGCTACAATGAAGATGATGCCAAGGCAGCCAGAGATGCTCAAGAGGTAATCAGTTATATTGAAGGTTCAAAATATTTGTACATCGTTCTATTTTGCCAGACGTACAAACTCAAGTAGTCTTAACTGTTGTACCAAGCATGATTTATGTTCCAGTTAACTTTGACATCTAAAAATGTGTTACAGTTCATTCGTGAGGGGAAACCACCATGATTATATAAACAAAATGCCATTTTTATAGTTTACAATAATTCCAACTAAAATATATCTCGTATTTGGATGTCGTTTCATAAAGAGCAGCAAGTTGATGATGATTCAGACCTGACAAACTGTTGAGAAATTTCAGTATATGTCTGATATTCCAGTGCCCAGCGAGAAAGTAGAGTGACAGTCTATTCTAAGTAAAGATGAGCGTGCTCACAATAAAGAAAGTCCATGCTGTGTATGTATGTGCAGCGCTCCAGGGCAGCCTTGCAGAGGTACCTGTTCTACTGCAACCGCTACATGAACCACATGCAGAGTCTGCGCTTTGAGCACAAGCTCTATGCTCAGGTCAAGCAGAAGATGGAGGAAATGCAGCAGCACAACATGTCCTGGATTGAGGTGCAGTTTCTGAAGAAGGCTGTGGATGTGCTGTGCCAGTGCCGCTCCACACTCATGTTCACTTATGTATTCGCCTTCTACCTCAAGAAGAACAACCAGTCCATTATTTTTGAGGTAGGGCAGTTTTTGGCCTGTGTTTGTCTCTCCCCCTCTTTCATTCACACAGTTTTGATTTTCATGGATGAACTAAGTGCTGAAGAGCTGCTTTTTATTTTTCAAACTACTTTGTTAGACGTCATAAATTAGGACATTTCTTCCTTTAACTCTATTGTATAGTGTGATGTTGCTTATCCAATTATAATCCAAGTATCACTCATCAGAACAACCAGGCAGACCTGGAAAATGCCACTGAGGTGCTGTCAGGCTACCTAGAGCGGGACATCTCCCAGGATTCCTTGCAGGACATAAAGCAAAAAGTACAAGACAAGTACAGGTCAGTGAAGGAAGAACTGTATTGGTGCATGCCATGGCTGACTTTGTATGTTTTGGAGCTTAAACTTTGTCCTGTGTCTGTAGATACTGTGAGAGCAGGCGAAGAGTGCTGCTACAGCACGTGCATGAAGGCTATGAGAAGGACCTGTGGGAGTACATTGAGGATTGAGAACACGTCCCAATGCAACGGACTCTTGAGTATCTTGACAAACTAGAGCGCTGATGCAATTTAACAGGGCAGCACGGGCCTTCTGCCGCCTCTCCTTTGGCAAACAAACCACTTTTGCATCATTTTTTTTTCTGGATTTGTTTAACAAAATCTTCAAAATAAATTATATTTAAATAAAGGGTAGAGTAATAAAAAAAGTGTACTACAGTATTGTTAGCATCAGAGTGGAGGCTTGAGCAAGCAGAAGATCCATATTAAACAAATACATCCTTTTGGCTTGTATTGTAATACCTCCCCTGATCATATTTTCCTCATGTTGTTTTTTTTTTTTTTTTTTTTTTTTTTTTTTACTTTTTTTTTTTTTTTTTTTTTTTTTTTTTTTTTTAATTTATAGATGTAGTAAAACTGTGGTAATAAATGGTGTCTTGTGACACAGCCAGTCATAATTAGTTTATAGAAAGTGTTGCATATTTTCATTGGCAAGCTGCTATTCAGCATTAGAACTTAAAAGTCTTAGCCTGTTTTTTGCAATTTGTAATTTCAGCTGATTTGGGCATCCAGTTTCATTTTCTTTTTCAGTTCCATATAACTCCTTCCCAATCTAATATGGGTGTTGGAGAGGAAATTAGCATTACTTGTGCCAAATCTGAGATTTTCTCACTGAATGAATAGTGGAAGTGTTTTTTCACAGTAATGTTGACTCCTCAAATTCAGGAAAATTGTTCTACCTAATTACCATAGTTTTGATATTTTATAATGAATCAAATATACTTTCATATTAAAAATTCATGTAATTTTACATGCCCTAGAATTCAATATGATTTTTTTATTGTGAAGATGGACATGTAACAGTACACCAATGTTATAATTGAAATACTGCATACGCAAATGTTGCATAGAGTTACTCAGGTTAATTACACAGATCTGAATGATTCTAATCACAGGCTCTAAAACCATCACACACACTATGAGGGAACATTACCTACAAACAAGGTAAAAATATGCCACACTATAGAAGCATAATCAGATTTAATGGTACAGTGGAGAAGGGAGTAATCAGGTGCAACTTTCAAAGGTTTAGTTTTGCTTACAGGCATATTTAAATAAGCCAGGCACTTAGGAGAAACACAATAAAACCGTAACTTTTGCAGCATCTAGTTTAATGAGACACATCTGTGTGTACTTTTTTTTTGGTGTAGCATTTCAGGACATGGTTCCTTTGCACTATAGTTACAGGCTCCACATACCCATCGTTAAATCACACAGGTGATTTGGCTGACTTTTGGCTGATTAGTCTTTTTCTCAGTACTGTGTGTGAAGTACCTTGTCCAATTCACAGCGTAGCTTTACCCAACTTCAACCTGAGCAGAGGTGTAATCAGTCAAAAAATCTGAAACCACCTGCGGGACTATGTAGTGTCTCTGTTGAGGAAGAAGAGAACAAAGAAACCTTAGCGGAGTTAAAATAAAAAACTTGGTGAACTCTAAAGCTTAGCTTCACACATACATGGAAACTATTAAATACTTCATTACAGTTATAGTATTTTACAGAGCCATAGTGTTAGGTGTGGGTGTTAAGCTTTACCCTGAATTTGTGTTTGTGTTTCCATGCATTGGTGAGCTACAGATGTGAGGTATTACCTTAATGGGGGTAAAAATATTGTTTTAACAACACTGCTGGAGGCACTTAATGCTTCATTACCACAATTACTGCACAGGAGGGGGTGTAACTAAACCAGAGAGGATCACTAGCGAAACGAAGAAAAAATAAAGCATCATGTTTTTTCATTAGAATTTTTTTATGTAAATTATACAGAGCCAGGGAATATGTTACCATCATATTTGAATTACATACAATACTGTGCAAAAGTCCCATTTTTTTTAAATTTCGCTAGTAAAATGGTAAATAGGTGCAAAAAATGTTGAAAAGAGTGCAAACATTCATGGGAAAAGAGGATAAAAAGCCCAAAAGCCCGGTATTTACACAGGGAAATTGTCTGTCCATTCCATACAACTTATTTTATCTGTTGCTTTTATTGTTTTAAGAATGTGTGTCTGAGACAGAAAGCCCGAATTATGTGCAGACTGATAAATGTCGAAAGATGGAGGAAAGGAAAAGAATAAAGCTTCTTCATTGGAATGTGTTTTCATGTTTCATGTTTTCATTTTCTGCAATTCTTGCTTATTTTCTAACATCTCAATTCTTTTTTTGTTATTTGTGTTCTTTAACATTCGCAAGAATTAGATTTTTATTTTTGCATTCACTGGACCAGAACTAATTTTTCAGGTACAAAGCCCAAGAAATGCTTTGATCATGTAGATGTAAATGTTACAAAATGTTGTATCAGCTGTCACTACTTTCAGACTCTTTCTAACCTGACAGATTGGTCTGTATCGCATACTTCACTGAGTATATAGCCAATCCATGAACCATGCAATTCACTGGAATGATCGACGATGAGTGAAGATAAAAAAAAAATATATATAATTTTCGCAAACAAATAAAACCGAACAAAAGATGCAATTTAATGTTTAAAAAGTAATTGAAAACACAACAGTTCATTTCAAGGAACGAGCAAACAAAGCTCCTGCTGTACCGTTTTCATCACTCTGACAGAGAACACATTGTATGAAATAAAATGAGAACGCTACACTCCATGAATCAAACACATGTAGAAAAAAATCAGAGTTATGAACCTTACAAAAGACAAAAACAAAAAATGAGTTTTAAAGTATTCGAACAATAATATGATGTCATGGTGCTGGGTCGTTGACCCAGCGTTTTGTGTTAACATGGTGTTTTTGTATTTGGTATGCAGGTTTCACATTCTCAGGGTTCTAGTTTTAGGTTTGTTTTCTGTGTCGTTCACTTGGTGCCTGGTTCGTGTCCCTGAGTTTGTGTTTATGATTTCCTGTTTTACTTTGAAAGTCTGTGTCTGTTGTCACCGTGTTAACTTGTGTCTTGTCTCGTCGTGTGCGAATTGGAATCAGCTGTGCCCCCCTCCTGTGTGTCATTACCTGATTACCTCATGTGTGTATATACTGTAGGTGTGTGCTCGTTGTGGGATCGTCTGTTTACCTCAGTCTACTCTGCGGCTCTCTGTCCTCCATGTCGTTTTGTATTAGGTTAATGTGCTCTTTAGTTT